>PVJD01014844.1:0-27447 GCA_004026545.1 Mormoops blainvillei
TCATATGTTGAAAAAAAAAAAAGCAGATATAGCATTTGGTCATACTGTTTTGCCCGAGCTCTACCCTTCTTCCAATATCCAGCTCTTTTCAAAGGCCTAACCATCTCCCTTGTATATACTTCCATCATTGAAAGAAAAAGGCAGTGCCTTCATCCAACCATGAGGAGAGTTAGCTGACATGAATGCTTCTGCAGGAGGTAAAGACTACCCAAGGACAAAAGAATATGAAACTTGCAGAAGTGAAGAGCAAGGCCAGAAAGTCTCACTGGAGCCCCTGTTTCTTTTTGTTAAAGATGATGACATTGGTAGAAAAGAACAAGCTGGGACCATTAAAGCCACTGAAATATCTAGCCAGCCAAACCCCTGCAGGCCCATTATGGCAGCCTTCTAACTGAAAGCCACTGCCAGGCTGGGCTAAGTGGGACACTTTGGAATGTTCACTCCTTTCTCAGCAAAAGCTATTAAATGCTGGGCTGATTTTTTTTGTTTGTTTTTGAAAAGGTGTGACGAACAAAGACTATTTATGAAAAGGCTAGCACTCTGAAAACAAGGAAGGAGAAAAATACCTGCTGACAGATGTGAAAATATCCAACTTCACAGGTTTTCAATCATTCTCAGCACCTCTTGTACATCATGAGCTACATTCCATTTTCTTATCTCTGTATACGAATGGCTGTCACCATGTTTCTTCAGCATGTTAGCTATCTCTCTGACCTCTGCTGCCAGAAACACAAATAACGTGGATGGTACACAAGTTCAATTGCTAGGCAACACTCTCATCTACCCCTCTGATATCTAACTTAGTGCTTTGTAGCTACGAGACTGTGTGTTTTCACATCAAATGCAAGAGATGAACCATTCTTCTTAGCAAGGTGGAGCAATAACTTTGACTAGTGCCCGTCTAAGCAAGTGTTTCCTGATATTGGCCTTGATCACATTCCACAGTATCTCCTCTTATCTCAAGATGTTCTTGCAAAGTCTGAATAGAAAATCTGTCCTAAGTATTGAAAAACATAGTTGTGCCTAAAGGAAACTGGATAAGTGGTTATAACTTAAGCTAAAATATCAGTTTACAGGGACAAAAAAGAAAAAACAAAAACAGGCAGCACCCCAGCTACCAAAATATTGTAAAGCACTTCATTTTTCATTAGGCACACACATATTAAGCTACTGCTATGTAGCAAGTACACTGACAAGTGCAGGGTACACAAAATAAAATTCAGTACTTTCCCTTAAGAGGATTAAAGCCTTGAAAGAGGAAATAAATATGTAAACATATTAATACAGTAGAATATAATGATGGGTGGCTGCGCAGGATACACTGGAGATTGAGGAAGCAGCAGGTGGCCTTTAAGGAATAAATAGGTATTAACCAACTAGGTGGTGGTAGGGTGAGAGGTAGGTCGTGGATAGTAGGATGTATTTCAAGTAGAGAAAACAGCACAAGAAAAGACACAGAAACATAGAACAGGGAATAGGAAGTATTTCTATATGGTCAAAGAACAAGCTTTAAAACCAAGTGAGATATGAAACAGGAGGTGTGGTTGATTGTTTTAGTAATGTTTCCCAATTTGTCCAATATGCATAGCCCTTTGCAATTTTGCCACCCCTACCATCAAAAGGTACACTATTTCTCTACTTTTTGAGTCAGGGTTCATCCATTTGACTTATTTTTTTCCAATGTGACAATCATATTTATGAGGCTTGAAAAGAGTTTGTGCACTTTTTTTTGTTGCTAGTAATCTAGCTACCACCCCCATTTGAATAAATGGTACAAATATCCATAAATATTCTCAGTTAACCAGAAAAAGCTACTCAGAAAACCCATTTTGTTAGTATTATGGGTAATTGAAAATGGATTCTTCCCTAATTTCACACAAGCAAACTGTACCTTCATGTAAGTTTGGTACACCCTTGTTTGTTTCAGGGACAGTCATTTCCAAATGCGAAGTAGCACCACAGTTTTGTGGTTAAAGATGTAGGCTTCAGAATCTGACTGACCTGGGTTCCAATCTTCACTCTAGCACTCATATGGTGTGTGAATTTGGGCAAGTTATCTAATCTCCGAGTCATGTTTTACTCATTTGTATAATGTAAATAATAATGCCTCATAGGGTTATGTGAGGGCTGAGATTTGTTATAATTTAGCTTTCTCCCTCTGAGACACCAAAAGCAGCATTTATCATAAGGAAGGTATTCAACTGTAACTTTTCCTGCTAAGATTTGACATTTCTTTAAATAACCTTTAAAATGGAGACTAGTGCCCTGCTCAACATACACTAGCGTTATGAATGAATCACTGGAGAGTTAAGACCCAGTGGCAATAGAAAACCACCAGAGAAGTTAGGTCAGGGACTGAGGGGGACTTCCACTGTTTCTTCTTCCATTTAGCCACTTGGTCTCCCTGAAGTGAGAGAAGGAGAATGACTATTCACTTCATCCAAGACATTCAACTGTTTAAAGGAATCATTACCAAATTATGTTACCTCAACTGAAATATTCCCAGAAGCATTTACAAGTGTTATTCTCATCTTCTTTTACTCAGATCAAACTCAATACTTAGGCTGTTGACACCAACTTCTAGAATGTCTTTCTCTTCTCCCTACTGTTACGTATTACCAAATTTGCTTTAGTATCATTCAGAGCACCTCCCTGATCTTCCCAAGGATTGATTTCCCTTCATAGGACTCTGAAGAACTTCCTGTTTCAATGCAGTTCACTGGAGGAATGCCTCCAAAATATTCTAAGCAGCCAAGATTTCATCATCCAAACTGCCATATAAAATTGCAAAACGACCATGCCACATCTCAAGAACAATATGTATTAATCAATCAAGAAGACTGACATATTTCGGCAATCCTGTGCATTTTCACCATTTTGTTAACCATTTTGTTAACATGTTTATAAATTCTAAAAAATACCAAAAGTCCTGACTCAAAGATGAAGAGTAGCAGCATAGATTTCACAGAGGATAACTTTTTGTGGCTTAGTGGTCAACCTTCCTATAAGTAACACTGTAGGTGAAGTGAAAGTGATTTATAAAACTTGCTTGACTAACAGGCTTCTTGCCTCCATCTTCCAAAGCTCCAGGGTTCCACCCACCTCCCATTTCCCCACCAGCTGTGTTATGATCTTTCATGGCCAAGGCTCTGAGCTACTGCTATCTCTGGTGGTAACACTTAGTCCACCTCCTTTTCCAAGACTGAAATTTAACTGGTTTCAATATTCCTTCTCACTTTTACCAAACCTCAGTGAAGCCATCCTGAAGAACCTCATTAAGTTAACTGGCAAAGGAGAAAGAGCTACGTTAGCTTCAGACATGTGATCAAGGACATGCATTCAAGAGTATTCCAATTCCTTCAGGCCACCAAACAAAAAGTTGTGTTTATAAAGTCAAATGGACAGATCAGATAGTTCCAAGAATAGATAACTTGGCCCAATGCTTTCCATTTCTGGGAGAGGCAAAAGAATGACTAATACATGACAACTGATTTTCCCACCACCCATGGGAAAAGATGGTCTCAAGCCAATTTTCAGCTCATAAATCATTATTTTGCTTCATTTTATGAAGATACAAAGCTTCACAATTTGGTGACAATGGAAAGGGATGATATACAATAGATGCTGCATTTCTATCTGATAGGAAAATTAGCTGAAAAATCACGACTTTTGTGTAAAATAACCCTAGAATATTTCACATAATGGCAAACTCTGTAGACCCTTGACACCACCTGATTGAAATCTGATGGTCCCCTCAAGGTTACCCAACCCAGAAAATAGTATAAAAACAGGATAACACAACGCTTATTCTAGGGGTAGTGGACACCAACCCTACATGTGTGTTCTTTCTGCTGGCTCTCTGACTTCCCGGACCCTTGATCCTGATTACTCACTTGAATCTACTGTACCTACTTTTTCTCCTTAGCAACTGGTCATGTGGAATTTGATCTCTTTCTTGATGACCTATAAAGCTACTACGTGTCAACAAAGTTAAGTGGTTTAAAGGTACACCATTTAATTACCAGAACAACTCTGATGTTGACATTATTACTTTCAGTTTTATACATAAAGAAAATAAGGCTCAGAATAGTTAGGTACTTGATCAAGACTTATGGCATGAACTCAGTCACTCCTGTTCTGCTGAATTCTTATTATGTACCTCTTTTTTTTTTTAAAAAAAAAAGGCTTTATTAATATTTGATTCACATGCCATACAATTTACCCAGTGTGCATAATTCAGCAGTTTTTACTACATTAACAAGTTTTGGAACTATCACCACAATCTAAGTGTAGAAAATTTCCGTCACCCCAAAAAGGAAATGCTACACATAGGCAGCTACTGCCCATTTCCCCCTATGTCTTGCCCTAAACCTAAGCAATCATATAATTATTAAAACAAATTTAAGGTAATTAGTAGTCTATTATCTGTTTCTATAGATTTTTCAGGTTCTGGAAATTTCATACAAATGGAATCATACAATATGTAATGTTTTATCACTGGCTTTTTTCATTTAGCATAATGTTTTCTAACTACAACTGGATTCATGGAGGTTCTTACTCCATCATTCCAGATGTTTCTCTTCCCTCCTAACTAGTTTTAGCCTTGTTGACACCTATACAATGGCATTACAGAGATCAAACTAGAATCCTGATACTTATTGGCATATAATGAAACCTATTACAAACTCTACCTCACAGATTAACCCTGTCATATCAGGTTATTACTATATAGAGTCCTATAATGCACATAAGTATGTGTCCCAAAACATATTAAATCAATCTAGCCAATGGAATTCCATTCTTTGAAGTAACCATTAATACTACCTCCAACACTGTGGACTATTTACTTCAGAATTTGGGGTTTCTCACTTTCAACTTATCTCTAAAACCTATCAGCCCAAACAATAATCTTCATATTTCCCTAACCGAATGAGGAAACTTTTTTTAACTTTTCCAATTTCCAAATAAGAAAAAGTAATACAAGTCACACTTTTTTCTCCTGAACAATGAAAATGTTCCTACTTCAACAACTCAAACAACAAATTTTGTGGTGTGTGTGTGTCTATCTGTCTGTCTATCTATCTGTCTGACACTGAATGGGTGTGTCTGGGAATGCTAACAACCAAGTCAGAGAATCTTACTCTTTAAGAGTTTTTCTGGCTATATTGTGTGCTTTAAAATTAGGTCTCTGCTTGAAATCACGGCCCTTTTAGTTGTAAAATCTCTTCCAATTACAGAAGTGTTGACATATTGCTATTCACAGGGAGACTCCAGGTTTTTCTGAAACCAAGGAGGGTGGCAGGGACTCAAGCAGAGTGCCTCTGTTAGGATAAAAGCCCAAGGTGACCTAGGGAAGATATGTGTAACTGTGAACATCTGAAGAACACTGGGGGCTAAATGTTGAAGGGGCCTTACATGTTTTCTTGTGCTGCTTCCTTTCCTAGTGTTTGCAGTTGTTAAATTGCCCACTCAGGTCAGATGATGAACCAACTAATCCTCAATATGAAGATATAGGTTCTACATGCGAGCTGTCTGCCCTAGTATACAGGGCATTTTCAAAACTGAGTTCTGAGGGCATACATTTTTTTAATTCATATAAATAGAGAATCATATAATATTTTTAGATGGTAAGACCAAATATTATAAAAATATCAATACCTCTCTCCTTAATCTGTAAATGTACTGAAATTCCAATCAAAATCTCAAAGTTCAATTGATCTTTGGGAAATGGACTAAATATATCTAAAGGTCATGTGTAATAATATACAGGAAGAATAGCTAAAATTTAAAAATACAATCATTAAGAAAAAAACATGCACAGTCAGACAATAAACATATAAAACTACAATAACTGTAAAGAGCACTGGTGCCAGAACACAGTTTAGAGCAAGAAAATAACAAGTCAAGAAAGAGATATGGATTTATATGTGTTCAATATATAACAAATATGTCATTTTGGTATGGGAGATGGATGGATCTCCCAAATTATTCAATAAATAATACTGGACTAATTTGACTATAATTTGAAAAAAATCATTTAGACCCTTTCTTCAAAATATATCAACTTGATTCCATATAGAGTAGAAAGTTAAATATTTTTAATAAAAATTATGGGAGTGCATCTAAACATAGAGTGGGGAATATTTTTATTTGAAGAATAAAATTTAAAATCCTAATGAAATGTTATAGATCTGACTACAACAAAAAATACATATATAAATACCATAAAGAAAAACAAAATTAATTAACTGGGAAAAATGCAACATAAGGGACAGGTAAACAGTAATATATCATTACTAATTAAATGTTCTTAAGGTCAGTGTGGAAAAAAAAACACCAATAGAAAATTCAGAAAAAAATACACTTGGGAAATTCCTTACAAAAATATGAATGACTTATAGATATAAGAAAAATGGTAAAATTCAGTAGTGATCAAATAAATTAAAACAAATGACATAACAGCTTCGCCTACACAAAAATGTGGAGAAATAAGCAGCATTTTGAACATTTATAACAAGTGGAATAAAAATGGGATAAAGTTACTAAAGGACAAATTAGCAAAATTCATTAAAATTCTTAAAAATATGTAGTCCCTTTTTTCTAGTAATATCACCTGTAAGAGTTCATCCAGCAGAGCATAACCAGTAAGATACATAAATATTTATGTAGGGAATAGATTATCACAGCATTACATAAAATAGTGAAACAAGTCAAAAAAATGAATGTCTACCAATAGAGAAGTAAATATGCACATAAGTTTAATTATATATACAGCTATTAAAACTATTTTATAAAATAATATATAATAGGCTAGAAAATATTCTCCATATACTATTAAGTGAAAAAAGTAAGTTACAAAACAATTTAATATGATCCCAATTTTTTTAATGCATGCATATGTGAGGGTAAGTATATATGTGTGCATATGAGCATGTGTGGAGAGGTGTGCATATGTGTTGAAAAGATTAGAAGGAAAGGCTCCACAATAGTAATAATATATCTCTGAATATTATTGGTACTTTGAATTTTCTTCTCTGTGATTTTCTGTACTTAACACATTTTTTAACTTATTACTTTTTTATTGTTGTTCAAGTACACTTGTCTTCATTCTTCCCCCACGCTTAAAATGAACATGTGTTGCTTTGAATCAGAGAAAAACAAAGTAAATTGAGTTCTTTGAATTTTGGCTCCTGTTTTGTTTTTTTCTTTGAAATTTTCATGATTAAAAATAATCTTCACACATCCAGACAGACGGACAGAAGCCTCAGGGCACATTTGGAAAAGGTAAAGAAAAAAGTATAATCTCAAGATAAAGTGTTGTTCATCACATCTCTTCCCTTCTAATCTTAAAGAAAATACATACTTTTATTAAACCCTTCCATGCCTCCTCACCCAATCCTACCCAACTCCTGCCCCAAACACAAATTAAAGGTGAAACGCCATACTCCACAGAATGACAAGCAGGCTTTTCACAACCTGATCCCACCTCTTAATCTTTTATTTCCTATCACATCGCAACTCACTCTTAAATCTATAGTACACTGAATTGTCAAAAATACCATGTTTCCTCATGTATCCTTGCCTTTGTTCACACTGTTCTTCCTTCCAAAAATGCTCTTTTCTCACCTCTTTACCTGAATAACTACTTCAGATTTAACTCCAGGTTATCATCCCTACCCAAAGCTGATTTGGGTGTTTGTAGTTAAATTCAGAATCAACAAATGTATACCTCTAAAATCATACTACAATTTTTTTAATTTTAGGAAAATTTCTCCTCTGTGAGACTACAAATTTTCCAAGGGCTAGGATGATGTCTTACACACCCTTATATTACTAGAACATAGCACAATGCCCAGCATACAGAAGGTGCTCAAGAACCCTTTATAAAATTTAGAGTATGTACCCACCATTCAGCAGGTGATACCTTTAAAAACAACCCCACAACATCAATCTCAGAAAATTAGGTAGATCATAGCTGCTTTGAGAACTTTCTCTAAGATGATGACAATCCATGAAGTTATTGTCCCGATATATGGAACATCAAGCAGTTCCTCTTAAAGAAGTCCAACCAGCCCAAGTTTCTGCACTATAAGAAAAGTTGGAGAGCTACAGAGAAGTCACAGAAATGATCAAAGGAGTAAAAAGAAAGTACCTCAAGGAAATATTAGAAAATTATTAAGATATAGGCCCTTTAACTTACAATCATTTGGCCAATCTCCTTCCTAGTAGGGAAGGGGAAAACCACAAGGGGAAAGTATAAAATGACTGTTGGCAGAACATGAATGGACATGAAGTCTTGACATTTAAAGAGATGTTGGAGGAAAAAGAATAATAAATAATAAATAAATAATAAAAAGTTCTTTCGATTCAAAAAATAAATAAAAATAAATAGTTGCAGGAGTAAAGTCTGTCCTTTTTGCTCCTTAGAATCATCAGGTTATCATCATGTCTGGCTGGTCGTCTTCAGCATCCAAAAAACAAAAGTGCAGTGGGAAAGGAGAGGAATTAAATAATAAGTTTGAATTAAGAAATCAACCTGATGCACATTGTAATGCACAAAATATTGCCTTATAATTATTACAATAAATACTTGTAAAAACCCTTTAACTTACTTAAAGATTTTCTTCTTCAAAAAGAAAACAGCATGAAGTTAACACCTGGGTCTCATTAATATACATTACAACCTGTTCCCAAGATAAACAGCAGAATTCATGTAAACCATTTAATATAAAAGCTAGCACACAGAGACATAAGCCATCTGATTCATGCTGAGTTTTTAATTTAAATTTAGTCCATAATTGGGATGTTTAAACTGATCAGCAAAAAATTTAAACATTTCAGTTTATATTAATTTTGGTTAGAACTTACGGAACTGTAACATTTAGTTGTGAAACTTGGAAATGGCCTAAGTTTAGGGATAGAGGAAAGCTTATATCCATAGTTAAAAATTACATTTCAACTCAGTAACACTATTTTGAACGTCAAAGGGTTCAAATATCCAGCCAATCCCTTGTGAGTCAGTCACATCATGACTAATACAACTGATGTTGAATATAAAAATCTGGCTATTATTCATCATTTAGCACATTTCCCCTTATGTAACAAACTGCCTCCAGCCAGTTACCTTTGCATTGTGTTAGTGAGGCCAATAATAGAAATAGCAGTTCTTGTTGATTAAACAGTATGCCATCCCTCATTGGTTCCAGGTTCTGCTCTGCATCAAAGGTGGGGGCAGCGGTGTGACCTCTACAGGCTGCCTTTCCCAGGTCCCTACATAAGCTAAATTCTATCTAGGTTCAAACAGTGAGAGATATTGGAGGGAGACTTTTATGCAGTAGGAAGGGGGAGAGTAAGATATCTCTCTCCCTCCCTCTCTACCTAGGGTGGCATCTCCTACAGTAACTGAACCTTCCCTATGGACTCTGCTCTCTACAGGCCCACTAAGTTTCAAGCTTACCTCAGATGACCAAGTATTTGGGCTCTGGTAACACCATATCCTCCTTTTGTCCCTCTAAGCCCTAGTATTCTGTTGTTGTTTGTTTTTGTTGTTAATCTATGGATTTGTTTATTTCCTGTTTGGATTCTTAACTCCTTAATCCCCTTTATTACCAATTCCCTGCATTAAAGTCCTTCTGTTACAAACCCTTGAAGTGATTTTTACTTCTAAACCTTGACTGTTGCAAAACTACCATGTATTATGTGCTTTGCAGGCATCATTTCATTGAATCCTCAAGATTGTCCCCCAAAATAGGTCATTATCTCCATTTTAAAGATGAGGAAACTGAGGCACATAAAGGTTAAGTTATTTACCGAAAATCACATAGCAAGTGAATAATGGATTTTATCCCAGATTTACTGGACTGTGTGCCATACTAAACCTCTGTGCTATACTATATTTATATAAAAATAAAAAAAATTGAACTAGATAATCTCAAAAGTTCCTTGCAGTTTTGACATTCTATTGTTTATTTGTTCATTCAATGAATATTGATTGAACACCTACCATTTTCCTGCCACAGTTTCTAGGCTCTAGGGACACATCAGTGCATAAAACAGCCCAAAGTTCCTGCTCTTATTGACTTTTCATTCTAGTGTATGATGACAGGCAATAAACAACTAAATAAATAATATGTGTAATGTATCAGTTCCAAGAAGGGTAAGGGTTAAAATAGTACTTGTAATAAATCTAGTTACCTGCTCTGCACTTCCCCTTTCACAGACACAGTAGATAAATTGCCAATAAAAATGAAGGGTAGAAAAACTTTTTTCCTAAAGACCCAGTTAAATTCAATTAAACTCAACAAGTATTTACTAGAACCTTCTATAGTAAATATCCTTTTAACCAATTCTCCACTTAACCAGCTCACCAGGTTAACAAAACTTATACCCTCTCTGTAAATCACACTGACTAATAATGTCTGAGGCTTACAAGCCATTGCTTTTGGCAGGTTAATCTCTAGTTTTTCCATGTGCTTCTGATCTACCCATAAAGCTCTAGGTTTACCAAAAGTCATTTTGGTTTGTTTCCAAAACCTGTTTCTACCAATCCTCTTTGTTTTCTGATAGTGTAGTTTAATAAAATGTTATGCAAATAAAGAAAGTATGTGTGAGAAAAGAAAGTTGTTTCTGTGGAAAATTACATTAAATCTTTTGAAAGACTAGCTAAAGGAAATCATTTAAAACTGCTGTCAAATTAGGTGTGGATGAAACAACTCTAAAACTTTAGGAAAAAACTCATGAAAGAAATTTTAAAATACCTAAATAAATGGAAAGATAGCCCATATTCATGGATTGGAAGACTTAATATTGCTAAGATATTGGTACTACCTAAACAAAACTACAGAGTCAATGCAATCCCAGTAACAGTTTTTGAAAAAATTAACAAAAAAATCCTAAAATTCTTATGGAATGTCAAAGGACTCAGCATACTCAAAACAATCTTGAAAAAGAACAAAACTGTAGGATTCATACCTTCTTATTCCAAAACATTCTATAAAGCCACAGTAATAACAATAGTGTGGTACTGGTATGAAGACAGGCATATAAACTAATGGAATAGAATAGAGAGTCCAGAAACAAACCCTCACATATATAGTCAAATGATTTCTGACAAGGGTGCCAAGACCATTCAATTGGGGAAAGTACAATCTTTTCAACAAATGGTGCTGGGGAAAGTGGGTCTCCACATGCAAACAATGAAGTTGGAACTTGACCTTATACCGTATACAAATATTAACTCAAAATGCACCAAAAACCTAAATGTAAGACCTACAACTACAAAACTTTTAGAAGAAAACAGAGCAAAAACTTCATGACATTGGATTTGCCAATTTCATGGACATGACGCCAAAAGCATTGTCAACAAAAAAAAAGATAGACAAACTGGACTTCACGAACATTTTACAATTCCGTGCATCAAAAAACAATATCAACAAAGTAAAAATGCAACCCACAGAATTAGAGAAAATATTTTCAAATCATAGATCTAAAAAGTATATGGGGCTAATATCCAGAATATACAGAGAACTCCTAGAACTCAACAATAAAAAACAAACAACTTAATTCAAAACATGGGCAAAGAACTCAAATACACATTTCTCAAAAAAAAGATATAGAAATGGCCAATAAGCACATGAAAACATCCTCATCATTAATAATCAGGGAAATAAAAATCAAAACTACAACCTTAGTCAGCATGACTCAGTTGTTTGGGTGTCGTCCCACAAACAAAAGGGTCACCAGTTCAATTCTTGGTCAGGCCACATGCCTGGGTTGTGGGTTCCATCCCAGTCAGGGCACTTGCAAAAGGCAACTAGTTGATGTTTCTCTCTCACATTCATGTTTCTTTCCCTCTCTTTCTCCACCTCTTCCCCTGTCTCTGAAATAAAATAAATTTTTAAAACTTTTATTTAAAAGTAAAAACTATAATGAGATAGTGCCTCACACCCATTAAGATAGCTACTATTAAAAAAAGAAAAGAAAAGAACAAGTGTTAGCGAGGATGTGGAGAAATTGGGATTGTTGATGTGAATGTAAAATAGTACTGCCACTGTGGAAAATTGTGTGGCTCAAAAAATTATGAAACAGAATTACCATATGATCCAGCAATTCCACTTCTGATTATATACTGAAAGGAAATAAAAGCAGAGTGTTGAGGGGACATCTGTTCACCCATGTTCATAGCAACATTATTCACAGTGGCTAAAATATGGAAGCAACCCAAGTGTCTATCAATGGATGAATGAATAAGCAAACTTTGATCTATACACACAAGGGAACATTATCCAGCCTTAAAAAGGACGGACATTCTGACATATGCTACAACATAAATGAACCTTAAGGATAGTATTCTAAGTGAAATAAGACAGTCACAAGGTATTAAAACTATCAATATTAAAGGCAATAAATTCACAACTATCAACAACTGAATCTAAAACAAACAAACAAACAAACTAAGCAGACAACCTGAACAGGAACAGAAGAATCATAGGTATGGAGATCACACGGAGGGTTATCTGTGGGGTGGGGGAAGAGGGAGAATGGGGGGCAAAGTACAGGGATTCAGAAGCATAATTGGTAGGTACAAAATAGACAGGGGGATGTTAAGAATAATATAGAAAATGGAGCAGTCAGAGAGCTTATATGTACGACCCATGGACATAAACTAAGGAGGTGGGAACTGCTGTAGGGAAGGTGGGTACTGGGCAGAGGGGGGGCAAAGGGTAAAAAATGGGGACAACTGTAATAACAATCAATAAAATATACTTTTAGAAACTGGAAAACCAAGTTCATTTAATCTGAAAATAAGGAAAATAGCTCTTACAGAAGACCCAAAAAGCTTCTTATGAGCATAAGCTTTATGGTGACAACTTTTTGGCAACCATTTTTGTGTGTCTAATCAGCAACTCAAACTTAACATGTACAAAACAGAACTCTGGATTTCCGCTCACAGCCCAAGATATTTTTCTTCTAGTCATCTCCACCTCAGTTAATGGCATACCACTGCCCACCCAAATGCTTGACCCAAAAACCTCGGACTTGTTATGTCACTCTTTCCATTACCTCCCATATCCAATACATCTACAAGTCTTATCGACTCCACTTCTAAAATATACTTGGAATCTAGTCACTTCTCTACATTTCTATTGCTCTCTTGCTAGTTCAAGCCACCATCATCTCAGGCCTATATCACTGCAAGAACATACTAACTAGTCTCCTTACCTCCAATCTTGTGCAAATAGGCCAAGTGAGTATCACTTCAGGGTCTTTGTACTTGTTAATCCCTCTGAAAGTTACTTTTTCCTGATCGACACATAGTCCACCTCTTTTGTTGCTTAGGTCTCAACTCAAACACCATATTCTAACAGAGGTCTTCCTTGATGACCTGGTTCATTCTGACTTGGCCTTATCACACAGACCCCTAAATCACTGCACCACAGAACCCCATCTTACAATATGTTTTTATAGCATTTCTCTCTTTATAAAAATGATATGTCACCTTATTATTGTCTGTTTCACATCTCCCTCAAAACACACACTAGAACATAAGAGAACAGATACTTTGTTTTGCTCACATTTGAGCAAAACACACACATACACACACACACACACACACACACACACACATATATATATATATACATCTCCTATAATGCATCTTAGACTTAATGATTGTTCAATAAATATTTGTTAAATGTTGAATAAATGAAAATACATTTATTATTCAGAGGTCTTTTTGTTTCTTACTACCTGGTTCTTGATTGTGTTGTGTTATTTTCTGTGTATGTCATGAGACTGATTTTCTTATGTGGTTCATAAATGGGCTCTGAATATATATACATAATGGATAGGCATAAATGTAAAAATAGATTTTTCATGAATTAGTAATTTGTCCTACGAATAGTATTCAAATATATTTTAAAAATGATTAAATTCGAAACTTTCTAATTTTGTTGCAATTTTAAAATACACTGAAGCAACATAAAACATGAAAATTTTAAAAAATCACTTGAGAATGGCCTTCCACATTGTACAGAGGATACCCACATCATCTTGCCTCCTTCTAAGACCAGCTTTGTATGTATTTCATGCAATGGGTTTGTAAGGAAGGAGATAACTACCGCTACTGGCATGACCCTCTGACAGTCCACGTACTGTAGTGTGCAAGTATTTTCAGGGAGGGTACAGTATTTACAGAAATCACTGCAGATATGAATATAGCAAACCACTGAAATAGAAGAAGTGACTGCTAAAGGTCTAACTAGAAAATCATCCCTTGCTGCTTCCTCAATTCTCTCAACAGTAGTTGGACTGATCGTTGGAACGAACATGGGTGACTCTGAGTCGAAAAATTCAAACTCTGAAACTGTAGGAGCAGGCTCAGAAGACTGGGTGAATGCCACTGAGTTAGTTCCTGGGCAGCCATACTGTGATCATACTGCCCCTTCCTGTCCTGAAGCAACCCTGTAGAGCTCAGTGACCAAGGAAGACTTGGAGAAGGAGCAGCCAGCAGTGGAAACAAAGCAGCAGTTTTTCCCCTATGCAGCAGTTGGAGAGTGCCGCTATGGGGAGAACTGTGTGGATCTCCATGGAGACTCCTGTACCTGTGTGTGCTGCAGGTCCTCCACCCCGTGGATGCTGCCCAAAGGTCACAACATATGAAATCTTGCATTGAGGCCCACGAGAAGGACATAGAGCTCTCATCTGCTGTCTAGCACAATAAGGTCAAGGTGTGTGGGATAGGCACAGAGGTGGTCTACAAGAAAGCCAACCCCAGTGAGCGCTGCTTTGGGATCCTCTCCAACTGCAACCGCACCTACTGTCTCAAGTGTATTCGCAAGTAAAGCAGTGCTAAGAAATTTGAGAGCAAGATCATAAAGACCAGCCCCAAATGCTGGAGTACATCTAACTGTGTCATTCCAAGTGAGTATTGGGTGAATGAGAAAGAAGAGAAGCAGAAACTCATTCAGAAATACAAGGAGGCAATGAGCAACAAGGCGAGCAGGTATTTTGATGAAGGTCGTGGAAACTACCCATTTGGAGGGAACTGTTTTCACAAGCTACACGCCCTGATGGCCACGGAGAGGAGCCACAGAGACAGAAAATGATCAAGCAGATACTGGGCCCAAGGAAGGAACCACTTCTGGGAGCTCATTGAGGAACGAGAGAACATGATGAAGAAGACGTTGTCACCTTTGAGCTGGGTGAGATGTTGCTTGAGCTTTTGGCTGCAGATGGGGACGAAAGCCTGGAGGTAAGTGGGATTTGTTTCATGATGAGCTGGAAGACTTTTATGACTCAGATCTATAGCAGCTGTGAGAGGCACGCAGGCTGGCCTGCTGAGCTTCAGACCGGCTGTTCTCCAGCCAGCAGGGCAAGGCCCGTGGTTCTCTCCCAGGCAGGCCTAGCCACTCCAGGTGCTGTCCTAATAACTTTTAGCCAGGGCCTGTCTTCTGGATCTCCTACCTTTACCCAAGGAATATGTTGTTTTCTTTGGTTAAAAAAGTTACAAAAATAAACCTTACAGTTGCTTTTTTTTTTTGTAAAACGGATTTAACTGTCAGATAGTAAGTGTACGTTTGTTGCATCTTCTGTTTTCAACCAGATTCACAGTTGGAGTGTATTGTTTACAGACTTTCGTACACTCATTTTGAGGAACCCAGGTTCAAAAATCACACCATTGGCCCTGCTTTGGTGTCCAAGAATAGAAGTCATAGATGAAGGATCTGGACTGTGGTGAGTAGCCTTCTGCTACATGCCTACAAGGTGGATACTTGAGGTTTCTGGTGAAATTTGACAATCTCTGTTTTTATATCTGTTCCCTACCCTGCAGTCCCCACCTGCATGTACTAGCACTGTGGTTTGGGTCTCTTGTTTAATTGCACACAAGTAATAACTACTGGGTAACCATAACCAGGAAAAAAATCACCTGAGTCTTCAACATTTATGCTTTGAAAATTTTACCTCTGTTCAAAGAGGAGTCCATCAAAATGGGATTTCCCTTGAGCTTTCAAACAAACTGGGATATAGCTATTTCACTGACAGACACCCTCTTGCCTACAAATTCCAGCCTTTTGTTACTACCCTGTGGATAGGCACACTGACATAAATCAAAAGGACTACTCTAGCTCTCCTCTCAGACAGGGCCAATGAATCAAATGTCATCCCTGCGAATGAAGGACTTTAATCAAACTGTCCAAAGCCATTTCCACCTACCCTCCATCCCTGGTGACTTCCTCAGACACACAGGACTCACAAAGATTGCTCTTAGGTGCTCCAAGAGACCCAAGTAAAGGAGGCTAATGTTTTTCGATCACAGTTAGGCTTAGTCATGAGACTACACACCATCTGACAGAGTCAGGTCCCCTTGCCAAAAGTTCACTTGCTGTTTGCATGCCTAATTATGTCATAATGGGCAGGGGATGGGACACTATTCTGAAAGGTGCTAATGAATTATGGAATTTAATTATGATCTGAGTGACATAAGAATGCTTCCCTATTCATAAATACCATCTCATAGCAGCTATTACACCATCATATGAAATCATCTGGCTAATCAATAGAAGTTCAACAATAAAAATTTTATTCAATGCTTGGAATATCAATTGTTATTCTAACAAAGACTCTGTCTTCTCACATCAAGGCCAGAGACTTGCACTTAAAATACATGAAGCTGAGTGTGTGTACATGGGTAGACATGAATTCTTATCTTATCAACTTGTTTTCATAGTGTATTTATCAGGAAGTATACTCTGAAAGAATTCTACTCTCTATATAAGCAGGGAAAGATCCATGGTCAGAAACATTCTCAAGTGAGATAAAATTATACACACTGTCTGCTACAGGTTCAATTGGCAAGAAAACAGGTAATGTAAAAACTGTTCTGCTGAATCTCCTTATAGAAGGCAACTGGAAAACATGGAATTTAAAGCCTCATGTCAGCTGGTAGACACATGCTGAATCCATGGTTATCTCCACATGAAAAAAGTTTTATTTCACTAGAAAATTATCTCTACTTAAACCACTATCATCAAGTTCTATTTTATAGTTTATAGACATTACAAAGTGTTTGATTTTGCTTTGTTAGGCATAGAGGAAAGAGATCCAGGATTATCCATCATGAAATATTGACAACTTTACCTTCAGCATATATGCCGAATCTGACCACTTCTCATAGCCTCCACTGAAACTATCCTGGTCCAAGACACTGTCATCTCCCACTTGGATTACTGTAATAGCCTCTTTACTGATGACTCTGATTCTGTCCTTGCCCACCCAGTTCATTCTACTCCCAGCACTGTAACCAGAGTAATCTTATTAGTCAATAAAAGTCAGATCAATATTTCTTTTAATGAAACGCCCCACCCAAAATTGATCCCCATCTCATTTGAACTAAAAGAAAAATTCCAGTAGAAAGTAGCAAGGCCAGGATTTTAGCCAATTCTAACTCCAAAACCTGTCTCCTTAGCCACAGCTTCCCAAAAACTTTGAACTTTGAAGCTGGCTTTCAACTATCAAATTTTGCCTTATCTACTGAGCACATTTTTGCCCAAATTTTTGAGGGAAAACTAAGGATGAGCATTATACATGGGCAGTACTAATTCTGTATCTATATAAGTGTTTTTAATTATTTTATTTATGCTTATGCATTAAAAGTGTAGCTCTAGAAATAAATAGCAATATCCATATGCAAAATGATACCATGGAATATGATAATAAATTTTGTTTAGAAATATAAATAAATAAATAATTCAATTTTAAAATTAAAATGGAAGATGTTTTGCCCCTGAAAGTTTGGGCCAAAAACATGGGTGTGCACTATAAACAGGAGCACATTATACACAGCAAAATATGGGTAGTTCCCATCATTAGTTGTCTACTGTTCCCATGACAGACCTGTTCTATTCTTCTAATCTCTGGTACTCCAGACCCCAACTGTGTTCTTTCATCTAGGCCTGCCTTTTCCTGCCTTTGCCATCCATGAGGAACCTTTCATTACAAGTCCCCTACCCTTTATCCTCAAACATCGCTTGTTCATCATGCATTTATTCATCCATTTGAGAAGTATATATGGACTACCTACTACATGCCAGTCACTAGGGATAGAGAGATTAATGATGCTCTAAGTTAAGTGAAACAGAAATGAGTGTTTGCAGACTAATGAAATGGTGTCAGTAGAGAGGAATCTAAGAGATCAGAGCCATGATCTCTCAGAGGTGACACCTAAATAATGTACTAAACATCTGCCCTCGCAGATTAAAAATCTACAATTTTTTAACAGAAATCTTCTAGAGGAAATGACTGAACCTTGACCCAGAAGAATTATGCTAATGGCTGCAGCTCCAGGTTCTGTAGCAAGCCGATAGGTTTGAAATATAAGGATAAGGGTTCTTTAAGAAGACTCTCAACATCAGGTTGGTTATTGCTCATTCTGGCCACACGAAGGGCATCTCCTTAAAGAATGGTCATTATAAAGTCAATGTTTTTTTTAAGATTTTATTTATCCATTTTTAGACAGAGAGAAGGGAAGGAGATAGAAAGGAAGAGAAATACCAATGTGTGGTTGCCTCTCATGCACCCTCTACTAGGGAACAGGTCCGCAACCCAGGCATGTGCCCTGACTGGTAATCAAACCGGTAACCCTTTGATTCACAGGCTGGAGCTCAATCCTCTAAGCCACACCAGCCAGGGCTAAAGTCAATGTTTTTCAGAGGCTAATAAATAGGGTCTGGCTTCAAAGAATTTTAAAACTTGGGTGAAATGGACAAATTCCTGGAAAAACATAATCCTCCAAAACTGAATGAAAAAGAAGTAGAAAGCCTGAACAGGCTGGTAACAGCAGGGGAAATCAAAGCATTAATCAAAAAACTCCCAGAACACAAAAGCCCTGGACCAGATGGTTTCCCAGGAGAATTCTACAAAACATTTAAGAAAGAGCTAACCCCTATCCTTCTCAGACTATTTTTACAAATCCAAAAAGAGGGAAGATTCCCAAACTCTTTTTATGAAGCAAGCATCATCCTAATCCCAAAATCAAATAAAGACACCACAAGGAAAGAAAACTACAGGCCAATATCACTGATGAACATAGACACTAAATCCCTCAACAAAATATTAGCAAACCACAACCAGCAATACATTAAAAAGGTCATTTAATATGATCAAGTGGGATTCATCCCAGGGATGCAAGAATGGTACAATACACACAAATCAATAAACGTAACACATCACATAAACAAAAAGAAAGACAAAAATCATACGATCATATCAATAGATGCATAAAAGGCATTTGACAAAGTACAGCACTGATTTATCATAAAAACACATAGCAAAGTGGGAGTAGAGGGAGCATACCTCAATATAATAAAGACCATATATGAAAAACCTACAACCAACATCATACTCAAAGGCCAAAAACTAAAATATTTCCCACTAAGATCAGGAACAAGACAAGGGCGTCCGTTTTCACCACTTCTACTCAACATAGTATTGGAGGTGCTACCCACACCTATCCGACAGGAAAAAGAAATAAAAGGAACCCAAATAGGAAAGGAGGAAGCAGAATTGTCACTGTTTGCAGATGATATGATGGTGTACATAGAAAATCCCAAAGACTCCACCAAAAAACTACTTAACCTAATAAGTGAATTTGGCAAAACAGTGGGATACAAAGTCAATATTCAGAAACCGAACACATTTTTGTACACCAAGAGTGAAATATCACACTCATAAATCAGGGAGAAAATTCTATTCACTATAGCAACAACAACAACAACAACAAAAAACAAAATACCTAGGAATAAACCTCACTAAGAAGGTAAAAGACCCATACTCAGAAAACTACACAACACTGAAGAAAGAAATTAAGGAAGACACAAATAAATGGAAGCATTCACCATATTCATGGACTGGGAGAATTAACATCATCAAAATGTTCATACTACCCAAAGCAATTTATAGATTCAACACAATCTCTATTAAAATACCAATGACATATTTCACAAATGTAGAACAAACAATTCAAAAATTTATATGGAACCATAAATGACCCTAAATAGCCACAGCAATTTTCAGTAAGAAAAACAAAGTTGAAAGGATCAGAATACCCGATATCAAACAACACTACAAGGCTACTGTAATCAAAACAATCTAGTGCTTGCATAAGAACAGACACATAGATCAATGGAACAGAATAGGGAATCCAGAAATAAATCCATGTCTCTATGGTCAATTAATATTTGACAAAGGAGGTAAAAGCATAAAAGGGAGTGAAAAATAGCCTCTTCAACAAATGGAGTTGGTACATCTGGACAGCTACATGCCAAAAAATGAAACTCGACCACCAACTGACACCATACACAAAAATAAACTCAAGATGGATAAAAGACTTAAATATAAGTTGCAAAACTATAAAAGTCTTAGAGAAGAGCATAGACATGGAAATCGCAGATATTACGAGCAGCAATATTGTCACCAATATGTCCCCTAGAACAAGGGACATAAAGGAAAGAATAAACAAATGGGACTCCATCAAATTAAAAAGCTTCTGCATGGCTAAAGAAAACATCAACAAAATGAAAAGGGAGCCAACTGTATCAGAAAATATATTTGCCAATGAACATCAGACAAGGGATTGACCTCAAAAATATATAAACAACACACACGACTCCACTCCAGGAAGACAAACAACCCAATTAAGAAATGGGCAAAGGACCTGAACAGACACTTCTCCAAAGAGGACACACACAGGATCCAGAGACATATGAAAGGATGCTCAGCATCACTAGACATCAGAGAGATGCAAATTAAAACCACAATGAGATACCACTTCACACCAGTCAGAATGGCCATCAGAATCAAACCACAAACAAGTGCTGGTGAGGTTGTGGAGAAAAGGGGACTCTAGCACACTGCAGGTGAGAATGAAGACTAGAGCAGCCACTGTGGAAAACAGTATGGAATTTCCTCTGAAAACTAAAAATGAAAGTGCCTTTTCACCCAGCAATTCCACTGCTGGGATTATACCCTAAAAATCTGGGAATACCAATTCAAAAGAACCTGTGTACCCCAATGTTCATAGCAGCACAATTTATAATATCCAAGTGTTGGAAGCAAGCTAGGAACCCATCAGCAAATGAGTGGATCGAAATACTGTGGTACACTTACACAATGGAATACTATGCAGCAGAAAGAAAGAAGGAACCCCTACCCTTCGTGAAAGCATGGATGGATCTGGAGAGCATTATGCTAAGTGAAATAAGCCAGGTAGTAAAACACAAATACCATGTGATTTCACCTATAAGTGGTGACTAATCAACAAAACAAACAAGTTAAGTGTAACCAGAGACACTGAAGTGAAGAACAAACTGAGAGTGAGCAGAAGACAGGTGGGAGGGGAAGACGGGGAAAACAGGGGAACGGTGGTCAAGGAACATATATGGGGGACTCATGGACAAAGTCAAGGCAGGGTGGGGTCAAGAGTGGGGGGAGGGGAGTGATGGGGGTAAAATGGACAAAACTGTAGTTGAACAATAATTTTTATAATAAATAAATAAATAAATAGGGCCTGGCTTCAAGACTACCCACTTTGTACACCTTCAGGGAAGGTGTGATCAAGGGCCTATCTAATCTATGTAACATAGGTTACTGTGGAGATTGCAAAAGAGAAATTCCAGGAGAACACAAATGAACCCAGTTTCAAAATATGAAGGTTCTGAGAATAAATGATGACACAGATGTGAAGTTAGGAATTATAAAAGTACATTGAAATGATACAGGATTAATGGTTGTATTTGCCATAGTGTAATATTAAATAGACCTTTTTCTCTTTTTGTTTTCTGGATATTTAAATAACTATATTTTAAAAAGTACATATCCCAGTGCTATGAACCTATCCAAGAGAAATGAGAAATTATGTTCACACGAAAACCTGTACATGAATGCTTAAAGCTATGATGATTTATTCATAGTAGTCAAAAAGTGAAAACAATCTAAATGCCTTTCAAAAGGTTAATGGTTAACAACCTATGGTGCATCTCAGCATTGAATACTACTGTAAAAAGATGAAGAAGAAATTATCAATATGCAGAAGTTGGATGAATCTTAAATGCATATTGTTAAGTTAAAGAAGCCAGATTCAAAAGACTACATGTCATATGCTTCCACATGTCATATTCCATGTCATATGATTACATGACACTGTAGAAAAGAGAAGAATAAGTTGGTGGTTATCGAGGGTTAGGCCTCGAGGGTTAGGCCTGTGTGGGGAGGTCTTACATTAATGAGGTAATATGAGGAGCTCTTCAGAGTGATGAAACTGTCTTGTATGGTAATGGTGAATACACTACTATATGCATTTGTTAAAATCCAATAGGATCGAACTATGTACTACAGAGGGAATTTCACTGTATGTAAATTTTAGAAAGTTCAACTAGAATGCTGGGAGGAAAGGTGATGAAGTGTGGACTATGAAAAATGAATCTAACTATATTGCAAGAGTCACATAATGAAGGGGGTGGATAAGAAAGGGAGCTGACCAAAATAACTTTAAAAATAAGGTGCTGGCTGGATACTATAAGACTAAAGACAAAAAAAAACAGTATACAAATATTGTACTCTAGTTCATCAATATTTCTCATGGGAGTTTGGCTTAGGGATTCAGAAACTACTTTATTGATATACTAGTAGGGTTGAAAAAATAAGAAAATATATTTTAGATAATGAAAACTAAGTTTCTTAGTGTCAGAGAAAACAGGTAGAAAGAAGAAAGGGAAGAAAGCTAAAGTAAACCTGTGAGTTGAGTTGGAGTCATAGATATCAATATTAACTTGTGGTTTTTCTTAGTGTAATCCAGATAGATACAGCAATATAGATGTGTGCATGTCTAAGTTTGTGAAAATGTATATTTCCTAGCTATAATAACTGAGAGGAGCTGGAAGCAGTGATAGCCCAATAGCAAGTGCACTTAAGGCACAGATCATGGTTATGAAATACCATTCTCCATTAAACAAATGAATGGCTGATTTCAGGTCTGGTGTAGGGAAAACAGGATATAAGCCTAGTGAATCTTGTGGTGCTGAAAATAGGGGAAGTGCTAAAAGGAAAATAAAGGGCATATTGAAATGGCATAGGAGTCAACATGAAAGAGATTTCAAATGGCTAAAGTTGGAACAATTTGATCAACAAATGATATAAAAATAATATAGCATTATAACCCAAAGAATAAAATAAATAACTTAGTCTGTTCTAGTATAAATAAATAAATAAATTTTTTCTAACTGAAGAATTCCAATTTTCCAACTCATAAATGTGCACGGAATGAGGGAAATACAAAATCAACATTAGAACGTCATAGTGAGAAATGGTATAGGCAAGATCAACTGATGGATGTTAACACTGGTGGGCAAATTTAAACGGAAATAGAATATCTACCCACTTTCTAAGCATCTCAAAATATTTAGTAATTGCAAAGGGAAAATTTTTAAGTTTACAGTGGAAAATCTTGACAGACACCACCCCAACCAAGTGGTAAAGATTATCATTACCCATATATATGAGGTCTGTCAAGAAGGTATCCAGCCATGTAATATGAAAAACAGAAACATTTATTGAAGAATATACAAGATACAAGAAACATTGCACATAGGACAGTGACACCTCAGTCCCCTTCAAAGTAGGCACCTAGGGACCTCACACAGTTCTCCCAATCACCATCAGCTGCCCTGTTGTATTTTCCTGAATCTCATTGACGTTCTGAAATCTCTTCCCTTTCAAAGGTGATTTTAGTTTTGGGAAAAGACAGAAGTCACAGGATGCCAAATCTGGGCTGTAGGGGGGCTGAGTCACCTGGGTGGTTCGATGTTTTGCCAAAACAATCTGCATGAGATGTGATGCATGTGCTGGCATGTTGTTGGGATGAAGCTGCCAATCACCAGTTGCCCAGAGCTGTGGCCTTCTGAGTCATCCAAATAGTTTCTGTGGAGGAATGTTCAAGCTTAACGCAAAATTTGATGCAGATCCATTGCTCTACTGTCTCAGCCATTTTTAATGCAAGGACCACACAGTACACATGCTCACTCAAGAGTGTCTACCACCCCCATGGACTAGTACAGTGAAGTTGCCATTGCTCATGGATGCACATTCCAGTGCAATCTCCTTGGCTGTCGGGTTACATCAATGTTGCACAAACCATTCTCATTATATTAATAATGGCTGGGTTTTTTCCGGACAGACCTCATATAGCAACATCAAGTACCCCTTAATAGACTGTGCAGGGAAGGGCCCATCTATGTGTTAGCCTTTACAACTACGTGTAACCTCAATCTGATCATGAGAAAACACTGGAAAAGCCCCAATGGAGGGATATTCTACAAACTAACTAGCAAATACTCCTCAAAGGTATCAAGATCATGAAAGACAAGGAAAAACTAAAGAGCTATCGCAGATTTGAGGAGACTAAAAAGACATGACAACTAATTGCCATTTGAGGTCCTGAAATGGAGTCTCGAACAGAAAGGGGACATTAGTAGAAAAACTAGTGAAATCCTAACAAATTCCGTAGGTTCGTTAATAATATTGTGATTTTCCAAGGTGATTTGCTTAGTTTTGGTAATTGAACAATGGTTATATAAGATGTAAACATAAAAGGAAGTTGGGTGAGGGGTTATACAGAAATACTCTGCATTATATTTACAATTAGTCTAACAATACCCAAAGATAAGTAGTTTCAATATTAATGAATTACTTTTCATTGAAAACAAAAGTAGTAAGGCTAGTAATGGAAAGTAACAGATGCACACTCTATTCATTAAGAGAATAGTTACCACTCATACACAATCAATGCCAAAGAATAGCATAACTTATAATAAGAATAAGGAAAGGGCATATATGTTAACTCTTTCTCAGAATGATACCTATTAAAGTTTCTTATGTCAATTTTTGTCACTGTTTTTAGTCTTCTTATCACTTAAGTGGACAGACAGGAGAAATCACTGTTGCTGAAAACAAGGTATCAGTAGATTCAAGAATGAAGAAAAATAAGATTTTCCAAATTTCTTCCCCTGAGAAGTTAGAGCCATTGTCTTCTACCAATGCAAATGAACTGAAGACTCAAAACAAGCAATTAAGAGGCCAAAACTACCTTGGCTTGCTCAAAGTAGAAAGCGTGTAAGGGCAGCATCAATGTAACCTGACAGCCAAGGAGATTGGACTGGAATGTGTATGTATGAACAATGACAACTTCACTGTACTAGTCCGTGGAGATGGTAGTCACTCTTCGTGTTCTTTAACTCTTCTTACCAGGCCTCTGGATTCACTAGAATGGAAATTAGGATTATAAAATAAACATGGGAGACAACATGGGAGACTACATGGCAGCCTACAGCATTCCAGGCTAGCTATATTTAAATCTAGATTAAAAACTTTATGAATATGACACCAAATTGCATCCAATACCTAGGATACCAAAGAGAACTATCATAACCATGATAAATAATAATAGTTAATAATAATGCTTGGCACATTGCTTAAATTAACACTGTTAATTCCCAAAATTGCTTTGTGACATAGGTGCTTGTACTGTCTTCATAATTAAGAGATGAGGAAATTCTTCTCCATGGAGGTTAAATAAATAGCCCAAGCCCCACAGGCAGTAAATAGTAGAGACAGGCTTTAATCCTAGACAGTCAAGACCCAGAACCCATGGTCTTAATTACTGTGGTATGGTGCCTCCACATTAATGCTATTGTCAGAGAGCTCTCATTCTGAAATACCTATCATTCTAGGGCTGATATTGAGGAATGTGGAGTTCTACATTTGAGCCTTGTTATTACGAAGATTATGCCTTCTGTTTAGGCATACTATATATTCAGTTTGAAAATATACAAAAATATCACTTGCCTAGCAGTTGATGACATGCTCCAAGTACAGTCCCATTTTGAAAGCATGAGGCAGAGTTAGGGGGTGTCCATTCATATCACTCTCACATTGAGTTTTAAAAAATGATCCCTGTGTATAATTCTGAGAACAGTCAACAGAAAAGTGGTCCAAGGAAACCCATGGAGTGCTCAGTAAGCCAATGCCTCTCCTGAATTTAGTTGGCATGAATAATATGTGTTTTCAAGCCTCTACTAAGAAACTGGTGATTTGTTTCATTTTTATTTTTAAAGTATATTTTATTGATTATGCAGTCACAGTTGTCCCATTTTCTCCGCTTTGCCACCCTCCATCCAGTACCAACCTTCCCTCCAGCAATCTCCACCTTAGTTCATGTCCTTGAGTCATGGATGCAAGTTCTTTGGCTTCACATTTCCTACACTATTCTTAACATACCCTTGTCTGTTTTCTCCTTACAAATCATGCTTCTGAATCACTGCACCTTTTCCCCCATTCTCCCTCCTCCCCCACCCTGCTGATAACCCTCCATATGATCTCCATTTCTATGATTCTGTTTCTGTTCTGGTTGTGTGCTTAAGTTGTTTTTGGTTTTGTTTAGTTTATGGTTTATTTTTTAGATTTGGATATTGAGAGCTGTGAGTTTGTTGTCATTTTAATGTTCATAGTTTTGATCTTCTTTTTCTTAAATAAGTCCCTTTAACATTTAATATAATAAAGGCTTGGTGATGATGAAATCCTTTAGCTTTACCTTTCTGGGAATCAGTTTATTTGCTCTTCAATTCTAAATGATAGCTTTGCTGGATAGAGTAATCTTGGTTGCAGGTCCTTGCTTTTCATTACTTTGAATACTTCTTGATAGTCCCTTCATGCTTGTAAACCTTCTTTTGAGAAATCAGCTGATAGTCTTATGAGAACTCCTTTGTAGGTAACTCTCTGGCTTTCTCTTGCTGCTTTTAAGATTCTCTCTTTATCTTTAACCTCTGACTTTTAATTATAATGTGTCCTGATGTGGCCCTCTTTGGGTCCAACTTGTTTGGGGCTCTCTGTGCTTCCTGGACTTATCTGTCTATTTCCTTCACCAAATTAGGGAAGTTTTCTTTCATCTTTTTTTTTGCTAGATTTTTTTAATTGTTATTCAAGTAAAACTGTCTCCATTTTCCCTCCACCACTTTCCCCAGACACACCCACCACCACCCCCTACCATCAATTCTACCTGCCTTTGGCTTTATCCATGGGTCCTTTATACATGTTCCTTAATGATCCTCCCCCTTCATTCCCCCATTACCCACCTCCTCTACCTTCTAGTTACTGTCAGTTTGTTCTTCATTTCAATGTCTCTGCTTCTATTTTGCTTGCTTGTTTGTTTTGTTGATTAAGTTCCACATACAGATGAGATCATATGGTATTTGTCTTTTGCTGCCTGGTTTATTTTGTTTAGCATAATGCTCTCCAGTTCCATCCACGCTGTCACAAAATGGAAGTATATACCTTGCTCATGGATCAGAATAATTGACATCATCAAAATGTAAATACTACCAAAAGGAATTTATAGAT
>PVJD01014845.1:0-27446 GCA_004026545.1 Mormoops blainvillei
TTGGAGGGATGGAATGATGATGAGGAGATATGGATGGGTAAAAAGCAGTAAGGAAATGGAAGAGTAGATAGAGGGAAGAGAGAATGATGTGCAGAAAAGAAAATGAACACAGAGAATGAGAATAGTACATGAGAAAGAATAGAGAATGAATGGCTTGTTGGAGGAAAGGTGGAGGAGGAGTGAATGGAAGTCACACTGACCTCTTCCCAGGACCAATCTGGAATTACAACAAAAATGTGGATAAATCACCTGGAATAAACAACTGTACAATAGTGAAAGAGAAGCCTTATACCTCAGAAATTCAGAAGAATCAGCTTCAGCACAACCTGACTGGGAAGGACTGTGGTGGAGACTTGAGAAGGTTGGCTGGGCACCTACAGGTGGCAGTGCTGGAGGGATAATTAAGTGTCCAGTTGGATCCCCTGAGAAGAGTGGGATCTAAATCCTAAGCTGGGATCCATAGCCTAGAGCACCAGAGCCCAAAAAGTACACAGATATCAAGTAGCAAAAAGCAGCAGGGTTGCTTTCTACCAGAGATAGATGGCTGGAGACACAAAGAGCTATTAAAAGGCCTCTGCACAAATTTTCATTTGTAACCACTTACCCTGGACTCCAGCAAAAGCAGGGGCAGAATAGTTTAGAGATGCCCGAGGAGAAACTAGGGACAGAAGCTTTGGGGAGAGAACCGAGAGAGTGGATGCTGCAATCCTGGTGCTGAGTCATCCCTCATATGACAACAGCCATCTTTCTCAGGCAGACCACTCCCCTCCAAGAAGCAACAACCAGAGAGGAAACAATAACCCCCTACACCAGGAGGGACTATGCCTTGCTCTGTGGTGCTTAAGCCTGACTGCTGGGTGTAGACTGAATAGATTAACAACCAAAGGAGTCAGCCACAGACAGTAGATCCCTGGCAAAGGGGGGGAAGACTGGACTAGAAATGCTTGCGCAGAATCTAGGGGCAAGGAGGCTTTGGTGAGAGACTGAGAGAGTAGCCACTGAGATCCTGGTGCTGAGTCATCCCCCAGAAGGCAGCAGCCATCCTGCTCACACAGAACACTCCCCTCTGAGCACCAGCAGCCTGAGGAGAAACAATAGGCCCAACAAAAGGGGGGATTCTGCCCTGCCCTATGATGCTTAAGCCTGACTGCTAAGTACAGTGACTAAATTAACAACTGAAGGAGAGCCACAGAGAGTAGATTCCTGCAAGTCTCAAATGGCTGCCTATGGTCAGACTGGCAACATCTGACATCACTGGAGGCTGATTGAGAAAGAAAAAACAGTGCACATAGACAACAGCATACAAGATGTGATGGGTGAAGTGAACCTCATTCAACCAGCTGCAGAGGGAAGATGCACCCAAGAATGACCCAACAATAATCAACATCCAGAGAGCCAACACAAATGTCATAAAGGGCATCCCAAGAGCATAAAGTTCAGGAGATCAAGGAGACTGCACCACTGAATCACACAGATCTCCTACCATAGAAGTTCACACCACAAAGTCAGGGAGTCAGATCAATTTATAAAGCAGAAGCAAACGAGAAGTGTCTCACTGATAATGGGAAGAAAAAGAAACCACCCCCAATCAAAAGGAAAGGAGGATTCCCAGAAAGAGTGCTAAATTAAGTAAAGGCAAGTAAACTATCAGATATTGAGTTCAAAACAATGGTTATAAGGAAGCTCAATGAGCTCAGTGGGATTACCAAAAACTACAGGGAAGCTATGAGGAACTTACTTCAAATGATATCAGCATGAGAAAGGACATAGAAACAATCAACAAGAGTAAGAGGAAATGAAGAATACAATTTCTGAATTGAAGAACACAGTAGAAGCAATCAAAGGCATGCTAGATGAAGCAGAGGATTGAATCAGCAAGCTCAGGGACAAGGTAGAAAAAAGATCTCCCAGAAAGAGCAAGAAAAGGAAAACAGACTCAAAAAGAATGAAGAGGAGTGAAGGGAACTGCAGGACAACATGAAACAACAATATCCATAAAATAGGAATACCAGAAGCAGAAGAAGAGAAGCAAGGGATAGAAAACCTGTTTGAAAAAATAATGACAGAAAACTTCCCTAATTTGATGAGAGAGAAAGTCACAAATGTCCATTGAGCACAGAAGGTCCCAATCAAGAAGAACCTAGAGATACCCACTTCAAGACACATCATAATTAAAATGGCAAAATTAAAAGAACCTTAAAGGCAACAAGGGAGCCCCAGTAAGGCTAGCAGCTGACTTCCCAACAGAAACACTACAAGCCAGAAGGGAATGGCAAGAAATATTCCGAATAATGAGAAGCAAAGTCCTGCAAACAAGACTACTCTATCCAGCAAGGCTCTCGATTAAAACAGAAGGCAAAATAGGGAGTTTCCCAGACAATAAAATACTCAAAGAATATACCACCACCAAACCAGCATTGCAGGATAGGCTAAACAGACTACTTTAAGAAGATGAAGAAAAAGGGTGAGAGAGAGAGAAATATAGATACAAAGTAGAAAAATAGCAATGAATAAGTACCAATTAATAATAACCTTAAATGTAAATGTATTAAATGCTCCAATCACAAGACATAGGGTAGGTGAATGGATAAGGATACATGACTCACACATATGCTGCCTACAAGAGTCTCACCTCAGAGCAAAAGACCTACACAGACTAAAAGTGAAGTGTTGGGAAAAAATATTCTAAGCAAGTGGACAGGAAATAAAAAGCCGGATTAACAATACTTTTATGAGACAAAATAGATTTTGAAACAAAGGCCATAAAAAGAGACCCAGAAGGACACTTCATAATATTCAAGGGAAGAATCCGTCAGGAAGGCATAAATATTGTCAAAATATATGCATCTAACATAGGAGCGCCAAAATATATAGGGAAATCTTGGAGGACTTCAAGAAAGATATAGACAGCAACACAATTATAGTAGGGGATTTTAACACCCCATTGTCAAAAATGGATAGATCTTCCAAACAAAATGTCAACAAGGATATAGTGGAACTTAATGACACAGTAATTCAAATGGGCTTAACAGATATATATGACTTTTCATCCCAAAGAAGCAAAATACACACTCTCTTCAAATGCACATGGAACATTTTAAAGATAGACCACAAGGTCAGACACAAAACAAGCCTCAACAAATTCAAGAAAACTGAAATCCTATCAAGCATTTTCTTGGACCACAATGGTTGAAACTAGAAACCAACTGCAAGGAAAAACTCAAGACTTTGTTGGTGTGGCTCAATGGGTTGAGCACCAGACTGTAAACCAAAGGGTTATTGGTTCAATTCCCAGTCAGAACACATGCCTGGGTTGCAGGCCAGGTCCCCATTAGTGGGTGCTCAAGAAGCAACCACACATTGATTTTCTCTGCCTCTCTTACTCTCTCCCTCCCTCTCTCTAAAAGTAAAAATAAAATCTTTTAATAAATTCAAAAATATTCAAACTCATGGAGACTGAATAGCATGGTATTATACAATGAATGGATGAATAATGAGATCAAGGAAGAAATCAAAAAGGTGCTGGAAACAATAGAAAATGAACACTCAACAATCTAAAACCTATGGGACACAGTGAAGACGGTCTTGAAAAGGAATTTAACAGCATTAGAGGCCTAGCTAAAAAGATAGAAATATTTCAGAAAAACAACCTAACCCTACATCTAACATGAACTGGAGGAACAACAAACAAAGCCCAGAGTGAGTACAAGGAAGGAAATAAGAACAGAGCAAAATTGAATGACACAGAGACTAAAAGAACAATTCAAAGGATCAATGAATCCAGGAGCTTGTTCTTTGAAAAGATAAGCAAATTGGAAAACCTTTAACCAGACTCATCAAGAAAAAAAGGGAGAGGACCCAAAAAAGTAAAATCAGAAAAGAAAGAGGAGAGACTACAACTGATACCACAGAAATACAAAAGACTGCAGGAAATGACTATGAATAACTATATGACAAGAAATTTGACAACCTGGGTGAAATGGACAAATTTCTAGAAAAATATAATCTTCCAAAACTGAATGAACGAGAGGCAGAAAGCCTGAAGAGACTGAAAACAGCTGGTAAAATTGAAGCCATAATCAAAAAACTCCCAACACACAAAAGCCGTGGACCTGATGGTTCCACAGGAGAATTTTACAAAACTTTTAAGGAAGAGCTAACCCATATCCTTCTCAGACTATTCCAAAAAACTCAAGAAGAGGAAAGACTCCCAAACTCTTTTTATAAAGCCAGCATCATGCTAATCCCAACACCTGAAAAGGCATAACAAAGAAAGAAAACTGCAGGCCAATGTCGCTGATAAACATAGTTGCTAATATCCTCAACAAAATATTGGTAAATCATATCCAGCAATACATTGAAAAGATCATCCACCATGATCAACTGGGATTCATCCCAGGGATGCAAAGCCAGCACTATATTCTCAAATCAATAAACATAATAGATCACATAAACAAAAGGAAAGACAAAAATCACATGATCACATCAATAGGTGTGAAAATACATTTGAGTAGGTACAGCACTCATTAATGAGAAAAACACTCAGCAAAGTGGTAGTAGAGGGAGCAAACCTCAACATAATAAAGGCCATATATGAGAAACCTACAACCAACATTATACTCAATGGGCAAAAACTAAAACCTTTCCCACCAAGATCAGGAACAAGACAAGGGTGTCCGCTTTCACCACTACTATTCAATATAGTATTGGAAGTCCTAGGCATAGTGATCAGATGAGAAAAAGAAATAAAAGGCATCAAAATTGGAAAGGAGAAATTAAAATTATCATTGTTTGAAGACGACATGATAGTGTACAAAGAAAACCCTGTAGACTCCATCAAAAAACTATTCAATTTAATAAGTGACTTTGGCAAAACAATGGAATACAGAGTCAATATTCAGAAATCGAAGGCAGTTTTGTACACCAACAATGAAATATCAGAATCAGAAATCAGAAATAAAATCCCATTTTCTATAGCAAGAAGAAAAATAAAGTACTTAGGAATGAACCTTACCAATGAGGTAAAAGACCTGTACTCAAAAACTACAGAACACTTAAGGAAATTAAGGAAGACACAAATAACTGGAAGCATATGCTCTGTTCATGTTTTGGAAGAATTAACATCATCAAAATGTCCATACTACACAAAGCAATTTGTATGTTCTATACAATTCCTATTTAAATATCAGTGAGTTATTTCACAGAAATAGAACAAATACAAAAGTTCATATGGAACCATAAATTACTCTGAATAGGTGCAGAAATTTTGAGGAAGAAGTATAAAGTAGGAGGCAACATAATACTTACATCAAACTATAGTACAAGGCCACTGTAATAAAAAGAGTTTGGTACTGGTGTAAGAACAGACGCATAGATCGATGGAACAGAATAGAGAGCTCAGAAATAAACCCTTGTCTTTATGGTCAATTAATATTCAACAAAGTGGGAAGATTCATAAAATGGGGGAAGAATAGCCTGTTCAACAAATGATGTTGGGAGATCTGGACAGCTACATGTGAAAAAAATGAGACTCAACCACTGACTTACACCATATGCAAAATTAAACTCGAGATGGATAAAACACTTTCATCTAAGTTGTGACACCATAAAAACACTAGAGGAGAACATAGGCAAGAAAATCTCAGATATTCAACGCAGCAATATTTTCACTGTTATGTCCCCTAGAGCAAGGGACATGAAGGAAAGAATAAACAAATGGGACTTCATCAAAATAAAAAGCTCTGCATGGCTAAAGAACACATCAGCAAAATGAAAAGGGAAGCAACTGTATGGGAAAATATATTCGCCAATGATACCTCGGACAACGGTTTGATCTCTAAAATATATAGAGACTCACAGGACTCCAAACCAGGAAGACAAACAGTCCAATTAAAAAATGGGCAAAAGACTTGAAAAGACACTTCTCCAAGGAAGACATACAATGGGCTCAGAGACATATGAAAGGATGCTCAGCATCACTAGCCATCAGAGAGATGCAAATTAAAACCACAATGAGATACCAATTCACACTGGTCAGAATGGCCAGTATAAACAAATCAACAAACAACAAGTGTTGGTGAGGTTGTGGAGAAAGGGGAACCCTAGTACACTGTTGGTGGGAATGCAGACTGGTGCAGCCACTATGGAAAACAGTATGGAATTTCCTCAGAAAACTAAAGATTGAACTGCCTTTTGATCCAGTGATACGACTGCTGGGACTATACCCTAAGAATCCTGAAACACCAATTAAAAGTGCTGGCTTGTTTGTTTTGCTGATTAGGTTCCAAATATAGGTGAGATCATATGATATTTGTCTTTCATGCCTGGCTTATTTCACTTAGCATAATTCTCTTCAGTTCCATCCATGCTGTCACGAAGGGTAGGAGTTCCTTCTTTCTTTCTGCTGTGTAGTATTCCATTGTGTAAATGTACCACAGTTTTTTGATCAATTCACTTACTGTTGGGCACTTAGGTTGCTCCCAGCAGTTGGCTATTGTAAATGGTGCTGCTATGAACATTGGGGTGCATAGGTTCTTCTGAACTGATGATTCTGGATTCTTAGGGTATAGTCCCAACAATGGAATTTTTGGATCAAAAGGCAGTTCCATATTTTGTTTTTTTTTAAGGAAATTCCATACTGGTTTTCACTGTGGCTGAACTGGTCTGCATTCCCACCAACAGTGTGCTAGGGTTCCCTTTTCTCCACATCCTTGCCAGCATTTGCTGTTTATTGATTTGTTTATGATGGTCATTCTGGCTGGTATGAAGCAATATCTCATTGTGGTTTTAATTTGCATCTCTCTGATGGCTAGTGTTGCTGAGCATCCTTTCATATGTATCTGGGCCCTGTGTATGTCCTCCTTGGAGAAGTGCCTATTCAGGTACTTTGCTCATTTTAAAATTATATTGTTTGTCTTCCTGGAGTAGAGTCATGTGAGTTCTTTATATATTTTGGAGATCGAACCCTTGTCCGATATATAATTGGAAAATATGTTTTCCCATACAACTGTTTCCCTTCCCATTTTGTTGATGTTTTCTTTAGATCTGCAGAAGCTTTTTAGTTTGATGTACTCCCATTTGTATACCATTTCCTTTATATTCCTTGTCCTAGAGGATATGTCAGTGAAGATATTGCTGTGAGGAATATCTGAACTTTTCCTGCCTATGTTCTCTAGGAGTTTTATGGTGTCACAAGTGATATGTAAGTCTTTTATCCATCTGAGTTTATTTTGGTGTATGGTGTAAGTTGGTAGTGGATTTTCATTTTTTTAATGTACCTGTCTAGATCACCCAATGCCATTTATTGAGGAGGCTATTTTTAATCTATTTCATGTTCCTTCCCCCTTTGTCAAATATTAACTGACTGTATTGACATGAGTTTATTTCTGGGCTCTCTATTCTGTTCCATTGATCTATGTGTGTGTTCTTATGCCAGTGCCAGACTGTTTTGATTACAGTGGCCTTGTACTATACTTTGATGCCAGGTATTGTGATCCCTCCTACTTTGATCTTCTTTCTCAAAATTGCTGTGTCTATTCAGGTCCCTTTTTGGATCCATATAAATTTTTGAAATGTTTGTTCCATATCTGTGAAATATGTTATTGGTATTTTGATTGTGACTGTGTTGAATCTATAGATTGCTTTGGGAAGTATGGATATTTTGACAATGGTAATTCTTCCAATCCATGCACATGGTATATGCTTCCATTTATTTGTGTCTTCCTAAATTTCTTTCTTCAGTGTTGTGTAGTTTTCTGAGTACTGGTCTTTTACCTCCTTCGTTAAGTTTATTCCTATTTTATTTTTCTTCTTGCTATGGAAAATGGGTTTCTTTTCTAATTTGTCTTTCTGATATTTCATTTTTGGTGTACAAAAATGCCTTCAATTTCTGAATATTGACTTTCTATCCTGCCATTTTGCCAAATTCATTTATTAGGTTGAGTACTCTTTTGGTGGAGTCTATAGGATTTTTTATGTACACTCTTATGTCATCTTCAAACAGTGACAGTTTTACTTCCTCCTTTCCAATTTGCATGACTTTATTTCTTTGTCTTGTCTGATTGCTGTGGCTAGAGCTTCCAATACTATGTTGAATAGAGGTGGTAAAAATGGACGGCCTTATATTGTCCCTCATCTTAGTAGTAAAGTTGTTATTTTTTCCCATTGAGTATGCTGTTGGCTGCAGGTTTCTCATATATGCCTTTATCTTGTTGAGGTATGCTCCCTCTGTTCCCACTTTGCTGAGTATTTTTATCATAAGCGACTGCTGTACTTTATCAAATGCTTTTTCTGAATCTGTTGATATAATCATGTGGGTTTTTTCTTTCATATTGTGGATGTGGTGTATTACATTTATTGATTTGCATAAATTGTACCATCCTTTCATCCCTGGGATGAATCCCAATGGTGTATGGTCCTTTTAATGTGTTACTGGATTGGGTTTGCCAATACTTTGTTGAGGATTTTAGCATTGATGTTCATCAGCGACATTGGCCTGTGGATTTCTTTCTTTGTTATGTCTTTAATTGGTTTTGGAAATAGGATAACCCTGGCCTTATAACAAGAGATTGAGAGTTTTCTGTCTTCATGGGCTTTTGGGAATAGTTTAAGAGGAATTGGGGTTTAGTCTTCTCTAAATGTTTGGTAAAATTGTCCTAAGAATCCGTCTGGCCTGGTGCTTTTGTATGCCATTTTTTGATTGCTGCTTCAATTTCACTAGCTGGTATTGATCCATTTGGCTTTCTGCTTCATCTTGACTCCATTTTTGAGGATTATATATTTCTAGATATTTGTCAGTTTTGCCCAGGTTTTCAAAAATTTTGGCATGTATTTGTTCATAGTATTTTCTTACAATCATTTGTATTTCTGTGGTATTGGTTCTAATTTCTACTCTTTTGTTTCTTCTTTTTGTAATTTGGATCCTCTCTTTTTTCTTCATGTATCTTTGTAAGGGCTTGTCAATTTTATCTTTTCAAAGAATCAGCTGCTAGATTTATTCATCCTTTGGATTGTTCTTTTAGTCTCTGTGTCATTTAATTCTTCTCTGATCTTGATAATTTCCTTCTTCCTCTCACTCTGGGCTTTGTTTGTTATTGGTTTTCCAGTTCATGTAGATATAGGGTTAAGTTTTTATTTGAAATGTTTCTGTATATTTTAGGTAGGTCTGTATTGCTATGAACTTCCTTCTCAGGACTGGCTTTGCTCTGTCCCACAGGTTTTCGGTTGTTGGTTTATTTTCATTTGTTTCTATAAACTTTTTGATTTCTTCCTTGATCTCATTGTTAACCCATTCATTGTTTAATAGTATGGTATTCAGTCTCCAAGCATTTGACTGTTTTTGAGTTTTTTTTTCCTTAAGGTTAGTTTCTAGTTTCAAGCCATTGTGATTTGCCAAAATGCTTGATATGGTTTCAATTTTCTTGAATTTGTTGAGGCTCATTTTGTATCCTATCATGTGGTCTGTTTGAAGATGTTCCATGTGAATTTGAAAATAATGTATATTTACTTGTTTGGGGTGAAAGGTTCTGCATATATCAGTTAATCACATTTGATTTATGGTGTCATTCAGTGCCACAGTGTCCTCGTTGATTCTTTGCTTGGAAGATCTGTCCATTGTTTATAGTGGCATGTTAAAATCCCCTTCTAAGAGTGTGTTCCTGTCCATATCTTTCTTGAAGTCTTCCTATATTTTCTTTATATGTTTTGGTGTTCCTATGTAGGGTGCAAATAAGTTTACATTGTTTATAGCTTCTTGAGGGAGTCTTCTTTTTATAATGATGAAATGACCTTTGTTTTCAAATATATTTTGACTGATATAAGTATTATTACCCCAGTTGTTTTTTCCTGTTCATTTGCTTGGAATATTTTTTTCCAACCCTTCACTTTTAGTCTGTGTAGGTCTTTACATCTATAGTGGATCTCTTGTAGACAGCACATATGTGGGTTATGTTTTCTTATCCATTCAGCTACCCTGTGTTTTGGTTGGAGTGTGTAATCCATTTATATATAATGTGACTACTGATAGGCACTTATTCTTTGTCATTTTTTTCATTTTGTCCTTGTGTTCTTCTCTCTCTTGCTCAATCTTCATCTTCTTAAAGCAGCCCCTTAAACATGTCTTGCAGTGCTGGTTTGGTGGAGGTGTATTCTTTTAACCTTCTTTTGTCTGGGAATCTCCTTATTTCACCTTCCATTTTAAATGACAACCTTGATGGGTAGAGTAGTCTTGGTTTCAGATATTTCTTCTCATTACTTGGAATATTTCTTGCTATTCCCTTTTGGCTTATTGTGTTTCTGTTGAGAAATCAGCTGCTGGCATATCGGAGCTCCTTTGTATGTTAGTGTTTCTCCCTTGGTGCTTTTAAGATTCTCTCTTTGACTTTAAAATTTGGCATTTTAATTTTGACATGTCTTGTAGTGGGCTTCTTTGTGTTCATATTGATTGGGACCCTCTGTGCTTCCTGAGCTTGCATGGCTTTTCCCTTCTCCAAGGTATGGAAGTCTTTTCTCATTATGATTTTGAACGCATTTTCTATTTTTTTCTCCTCTTCTTCTCATTCTGGTATTCCTATGATTCAAATGTTGTTATGTTTCATGATGTCCTGAAATTTCCTTCAATTATCCTCATTCTTTTTGAGTCTTTTTTCATTTTGTTGCTGTAACTGGATATTTCTTTCTACTTTGTCTCCCAGCTCACTGATTCTGTCCCCTGCTTCTTCTAGACTGTTTGTAATTTCTTTTAGTGTATTTTTTATTTCAGATATTGTATTCTTCATTTCTTCCTGGTTCTTGTTCATAATTTCTATTTCTTTCCTACTCTGTTCCTTGTAGTTGTCACTGAGTTCCTCAAGCACCCTTATAATCATTTTTAAAAAAATTCTATGTCTGATAGATTGATTGCTTCAATTTCATTTAGCTCTTTTACTGAGGATTCTTTCATTCATTTTGATTGCCTGTTTTTTCTTTGTCTCTCCATTTTAGGTGACCCTTTTTGTTTGTTTCTTCATCTCAGGATGCTTTGTTTTGCCTGCCTGTTTTTGTGGGGTGGACTCCTTGGTAGGAGTTCTGTGGGACTCAGTGGTGTGGTCTCTTTGATCTCCTTGTTTGGATGCTCTAGGGTTGCCCTTTCTTTCATTTGTTTGGGCTCTCGTGTTATACTTGGGTTTTCCACATTGGTGGCTCCTTTGTTGGTGAATTCTCCCCTCCAGCAGGCTTACTGGTAGTCACAAACCCCACCTTGTCTTGTATGCTGTTATACAGGTGTTGTTTAACAAAGCAGTATTACCAGACAACCAAAGCTTTGCCAGGAAATTAACCCCCATGCCACATCAGCAGTCTCAACCACCACTGAGCAAAGATTAATAAAGGTGAAGATAGATTTCAGATATTATAAGATATGAAAAAGGGAATATGAGATGACTAAAAATGGGAAAATGTTATTGAGTGGTAAGAGGGAGGTGAATTGGTAAGAGTAGGGATAGAACCAAGGTGAAGAAAGGGAAAGAACAAAATTAAAATATAAGTAAAACATGAAAAGGTGATGGGAGCAATGGGTAAGAAAATGGAAGAGTATACTATGAGGTTTGAAGTAAAATTGAGAAGGCACTGGACCAATGGGAGCAAAGTGGCAGAAAAACCACAGCAGGGTCAATAGCAACAACAGCCAAATGAAGTTTAATAAAGATTGAACAGGAATACGAATATTGTACAAAAGCAATAAGTGAATATGAGATGTCTATAGTAAAGAAAAATGATTTTGAGAGGGTTGGGGAGGCAAACTAATAAGAGTAAGGAGTAAAGCCCAGGTTGAAAGAGGGGTAAAAATGAAATAAAATTCCTCACTCAGCTGATCAAGGGCAGGGCAAAGGTGAAATGGAGTAGACAGGGGGAGCGTATGCTATGGAATTTAAAATACAAACAAATAGTGAACCAATAGGAGTTCTCTTGGAAAAGTTCATCAATATGCATGGTATTTTACCCAACTAGCCACTCTTTATAAAAGATGGAAAAGAAATAAGATGTTTGTGAGATGGGAAATAGAATGTGTGCTTACTTCAGAAAGAAGAGCACTTATGTAAGGTTAGATGGAGGGAAATAGTGAGAGTAAGGGATAGGAACATGGTGTAATGAGAGAGAAAATGTAGTTTACAACAGTAATAAAGCTCAGGAAGGTGGCAAAATGGATTAAGACCAGGGAAGGGTGCTGTGTGGGATTTGGAATTAAAATAGTGTGATAAGAAATATATAATCTGAATAAATAATAAAAAGAAAAAGACCAAGAGTAGTGAGTTATTTGAAATATGAGTGAAGTGAAAGTAGAAAAATTAAAATGCAATATGAAAGTGAGAAAACCAACATACAAAAAAAACTAAGAAAAAGAAAAGAAGAAAGAGAAATTTTTAGAAAATGTGCAATTTCTGATGAAGAGCAAGGTGAAATTATTCTCAGCTGTTGGTGTTTGCCTTCTGACTTTTTTCTGGATCTATCTCTAGTTTTCTCTCAGCTCCAGGACTTACTGTTTTACTCCTGAAAAAAAAAGCCACCTACTGGTTGTTGAGCCTGCCTAGATACTTTCGCAAATCTTCCAGGGTACTGCAGGTGTTCAGGACTTGGGCTCAATTTTCCCTTTCAGGTGGCTTGGCAAGGAATGGGGCTCAGTCTGGGTTATAGAAATCACAGGTGCCCAGTTTCCAGCCCACACCCTCAGAACACTGTGTGACCTGCAGTGTCCACTCTGTGCAGGTGTACTGGCCTGGTACCAATAAACTGCCTTGATTTGCATCCCTTTGATCAATCCATGAGCTGCACTGAGCGGGAGCAAACCATTCCCACAATCCTCCCTCCTTGTTGGCTGGGCAGCTTCACTGGTGAGGTCCCTGCCCAGTGTGCCTCAGTTCCCCTTTTGAAAAAAGTTTCTGTGGTTGCTACTGCTTCAAGTCACTGCACCTCTTTCCATGCAGTCCAACTCTCTGACAAACCGAGTCTATCTCAGTCACAGCCAGCTACAGCCCACTGCTTCTCCAAGCTTCAGGTGCCACCAGATCCCCCACACTCTGGTGCTGTCCTGGCTGGTGACTGACTACCACCCCAACTTGGGTGTGCTGTGAGCTGTGTGTGTGCCTGCTGCCTTCCCCCATCCCTGCGACTTTGCATATTCACGTCTCTCCTAGCGCAGTGCAGGCCTGTGATTTCCCTGCCCTGGGAGGGGAGAGAGCTGCTAGGCTGCAATCGCTGACCCACCTCTCCTACAATGTCCCCACAACACCCGAGCTTTCTGGTATCACTCTCAGGGACTTCCCCCTTCAGCCTTTAAAACCTCCTTACTGCCTGTTTTGAAGTGTCCCCTGCACACTTTGGCCTCCAAATTCCATATTAGCTAAGATTCTGTTGGCTGTTCACTTTGTTTTTCAGAGTATCAGCTAAGTGTCCCAGATTGGTGCATAAGCAAGTGGGCTCAACTCCCACCTACTTTGACACCATCTTCCCCTGACATTTTATTTATTGATGAAGATATGGGTAAATAGGTTCATTGCATTTTTCTTTATACCTATTGTATACAAATGTTGCATAATATATAACAGTAAAACAGTTCCACCGATTGATTATTTGAGTAAGAAAGACAAGTACTCATTGAATTTAACTAGATGTTATCCCATTGACTTGAATCATTCATTCAACACATTTATGAGTACTTATTAGGTTTATGGCTTTGGGATATGTGCTAAGGTACAGAGATAAATAAGACACAGATCATGTCTTAATGACCTTACATCCTAGTTATTAAAGCAGATATGCACTGATAGTTGCACAATGATAAAAAGTCCTTAATCAGAGGAAGGTACAATGTGATGCAGTTATGGTGTAAGGAACATCCAAAATCATGTGGAGGCATCACAGAAAGTTGTAGAAAGGAGGCAGAGTTTATCCTGTATCTTGAATCTTGAAGAAAGTGTAAGTAACTATCATACAGATGAGGAGGGTATTCCAGGCAGAGGAAATACCATGCACAAAAGCATATATTCATGAACTGACATCACGCATCAGAAAACTAGAGGTAAAGTGATGAGCAAAAATAGATGAGATCTCTGCTCTCACATAACTTATGTTCTAGTTGGGAAAACAATTAAGTAAATCATGATGATAAAATAGAGTAAGTTCTATGATCAGGGAAGTGCAGAGTATATGTGAGCATCTAGAAGGTACAATAAAGTGAGTCTATGGGGAGTACCCACAATAAATTCCAGAGGAAGTCACTTTATGACTGAGACTTAAAAGTACTATAAAAGTAAATTAGGATAAAAGATAGGGAGTAAATGTTTCAGGGAGGGGGGATAGGGAAGAGATGGGCAGGAGGGAGGGAGAAAGAGAGAAACAGAAAGGGAGAGAGAATAGAAAGTATGAAGGAGGCCAGGGGAATGAGGAGGAGAGGTGTTGATAATATATTAAAGAAACTAAAAGTTCAATGTTAGTGTACCACAAAGTAAAATATAGAACAGTGACCTGAGTTGGAGAAGGGGTGCTTATGAGCTATGTTGACATAAAAATGATAGGGGTCCATTGAAAAGTTTATTGCAAAGGAATGACACAAACAGATTTGCATTTTAGATAGGTCACTCTGGAAACAGTGTAGCAAGTAGATTAGAAGAGAGCAAGGATGAAGGTGAAGTGCCTAGTTTTATAAGGTATAATACTATGCTAATAATATTAATAACAATATGTATTAGATACCTACTATGTGTTAGAAACTTTGCATAAAACATCTCTAATCTTCACAAAAACTATTCAAAACAGGTATTATTATTGGGTTGGCCAAAAAGTCCCATTAGTTTTTTTCTGTAAAATATATGACACATTTTTCACTTTCACCAATAAGTTTATTGATTTGGATATTTTGAGTATGTAGGCTACCTCCTCATGGTATAACATGGATTGTTCTCAATTCGATTGCTATCAATTGCAATTGGTCTACCTGACCATGGAGCGTCTTCCAGTGAGAAATGTCCAGCACAAAACTTCGCAAATCACTTGTGACACATTTGATCACTTAGAGAAACTTCTCCATATATAACATAAATCTGTTCTTGCATTTCAGTTGTGTTTTTACCTTTCTTGAAGTAATAAAGCATAATATGCTGAAAATGTTGCTTATTTTCTTCCATTTTTAATATTAAAATGGCTACACAAAAATTCAACAACTTTTATGATTTTTAAAAAAATGCACACCGATATGACAGCTGTCACAATACAATCTAACAAAGTTGTTTTGAATGAAGTTAAAGAAAACTAAGTGCTGCTAGAACCATCTTAATGGGAAAAAAACAAACAAACTTTTTGGCAAACCCAATATTTCTGTTGAATTGAATCAGAAAGTAAAGCTTAAAAATTAATAATAACTTGCCCAAGATGATGTAGTTATTAGACAAATTCAGGGTTGTTAGGCTTGATACTATTGCTTTCTCCAATAGCTAAGGTTTTTGAGAAGTATATGGATCTACAAAAGGTAACATTGATGTTATTTGTGCCTGATTGGAAGTTGGTAGGGATCAGGATGTGGTATGAGTGCTTCCTGTAAGTAAAAATTTTCCCTAGGATAATGGAAGTACTAAGGGTTAGGAAAAATAATAATCCAAGTGTTAACATTTCATGGCATATGGAGGGATAAATAAGTCTTTGGAAAACAGTAGTGATAAGGAAACATAGTGGGGTATATAGCTAAGTAGACTAGTACCTATTTGGAAAGATTTCTGTATGACATATCAAGGATAATAGTCTGGAAGATATACACCTTATGTTTATCCTGTAGTTATAAGGAAACATTATTGTTTTTTTTTTTTAAAAAGTGAGCAACAGCTTTCTTTTTTTACTATTTTCTGTTTTAAAAAAATTTTAAACTTTATTGTATTTTTCCATTACCATCTAGTCCCCTTATACCCCTTACCCTGAGCAATCACCACACTGATGTACATGCTCATGAGTCCTTTTTCCTTTTTGCTCAATCCCTCCATACCCTAACCTCCCCCACCCCCACTATCTGCCATCTGCTCTCCATCTATGAATCTGTCCCCATTTTCCTTGTAAGTTATTTGTTCATTAGATTCCACATATGAGTGAAATCATATGGTATTTGTCTTTCTCTGACTGGCTTATTTCACTTAGCATAACACCCTCCATGTCCATCCATACTGTTGTAAAGGGTAAATTTTTCTTCTTTTTTAAGGCCAAGTAGTATTCCACTGTGTAAATGTCCCATAGTTGTTTTATCCACTCATCTATTGATGGACAGTTGGGCTGCTTCCATATCTTAGTGATTGCAAATAATGCTGCAATGAACATAGGGGCATTTATGTTCTTTCAAATTAGTGTTTTGGGTTCTTTAGAATATATTCCCAGAAGTAGGATCACTATGTCAAAAGGAAGTTCAATTTTTAATTTTTCTCCTTACAGCTTTCCACAGTGGCTGCACCAATCTGCATTCCCACCAACAGTGCAAAAGTGTTCCCATTTCTCCATATGCTGGTCAGCACTTGTTATTTGTTGATTTCTTGATGACAGCCATTCTGACAGATGTGAGATGGTATCTCATTGTGGTTTTAATTTGCATTTCTCTGATGATTAGTGACATTGAGCATCTTTTCATATGTCTCCAGGCCATCTATATGTCCTCCTTGCAGAAGTATCTATTCAGGTCCTTGTAGCATTTTTAATTGGTTGTTTGTCTTTTTGGTGTTGAGTTTTCTAAGTACTTTATAAATTTTGGATATTAAACTCTTATCAGATGTATCGGTGAGTATGGTCTCCCATTCTGTGGGTTGTCTTTTCATTTTGTTGATGATTTCCTTAGCTGTACAAAACATTTTTAGTTTGGTGTAGTCCCATTTATTTATTTTTTTTTATTTTGTTTCCCTTGCCTGGGGAAATATGTCTGATAAAAAATTCCTATGAGCAATGTCTGAGATTTTGCTGTCTATGTTTTCTTCTAGATTTTTTTTAATGGTTTTGGCTCTATCATTTAAGTCTTTGATCCATTTTGAATTTATTCTCGCGTGTGGAGTAAGAAGGTGGTCTAGTTTCATTTTTATGCATGTATCTGTCCAATTTTCCCAACACTGTGTATTGAATAAACTATCTTTAGCCATTGTATATTCTTACTTCCTCTGTCAAATATTGACCCTAAAGTAGCGAGTTTATTCCTGGGCTCTCTATTCTGTTCTATTGATCTATGTTTGTTTTTATACCAGTACCTTGCTGATTTGATTACTATGGCCTTATAGTATAGTTTCATATTAGGTAGTGTGGTTCCTGCAATTTTGCTCTTAATTCTCAGGATCACTGTTACTATGTGGGGCCTTTTATGGTTCCATATAAAGTTTGAAATATTTGTTCTAGCTCTGTGAAATATGGCATTGGCTTATTTCACTTCGCATAATATTCTCCTGTTCCATCCATGCTGCCACAAAAGATAGGAGTTCTTTCTTCCTCTGCATAGTATTCCATTGTGTAAATGTACCAGTTTTTTGATCCACTCATTTACTGTTGGGTACTTAGGTTGCTTCCAGCACTTGGCTACTGTAAATTGTGCTGCTATGAACATTGGGGTGCATAGGTTCTTTTCAATTGTTGTTTCAGTATTCTTTGGGTATAATCCCAGCAGTGGAATTGCTGGGTCAAAAGGCAGTTCCATTTTTAGTTTTATGAGGAAATTCCATACTGTTTTGCACAGTGGCTGCACCAATCTGCATTCCCATCAACACTTTACTAGGGTTCCCTTTTCTCCACATCCTCACCAGTACTTGTTGTTTGTTGTTGGTAAAAGTCAAATACCATGTGATTTGAACTATGAAAGGAATCTAATGAACAAACTAATGATCAAAATAGAACCACAGACAGAGAAATGTGGAACAGACTAAAAGTGACCAGAGGGAAGGGGGGAAGAGGATAATGATGGAAAGAAAAGTGGAATGGACTAGACAAAGAACATCTATGAATGGCCCATGGACATGGACAATAGCATGGGATTTGACAGTGGAAGTGGGGACGGGATGGGCAGAGGAGGGAAAAGGGGGAAATATTGGGACTAGTATAATAGAATAACAATAAAAAGATTGAAAAACAAAAAGGAAATATGACATTGGAATCTTGATAGTAATTGCTTCGAATCTATATATAAGCAACAGCTTTTTTAATCCACTCATCTACTGGTGGGCATTTGGGGAAGTTCCAGATCTTGACTATTGTAAATATTACTGCTATGAGCATAGGGGTGCATGTTCTTTCATACTGATGTTTCAGGATTCATAGGATATATTCCCAGAATTGGGATTCCTGGGTCAGAAGGCAGTTCCTGGATGAAAGAAGGTGAAGGGATTAGACAAAGTACATATATGCATAACTCATAGACACAGAAAATAGTGTGGTGATAACTAGAGTGGAAGGGGATGGGAGCTGGGTAGAGGTGGACAGAGGGTGGGGAGGGGAATGGGGACATCTGTCATAGTGTCAATAATGAAAATAAAGAAAAAACAGTGAGCAACATGATCAGATCATTCATACTACAGTTCAGACATGACAGATTAAGGCTGCAATTTCTGAGTTCCAGCCAAGATGGAGGGATAGGTAGATATGCTTCACTTCCTTACACAACCAAAGAAAGGGTAACAATGAGTTTAAAAACAAAAAACAACCAGAACTGCCAGAAAATCAAACAGCACGGAAGTCCAACAACCAAGGAGTTAAAGAAGAAATATTCATCCAGGCTGGTAGGAGGGGCAGAGATGGACAGCTGGAGTGGAAATGACATGCTATAAGGCAGTAGACTGGATGGGTAGAGTGGCAGCTGGGTGACCAGGTAGTTCCATATTCACATGCAGATAAAGCGGGAGGAACAACTGGGGAGCAAGACAGACTGTGCAACCCAGGGTTCCAGCATAGGTAACTGAAGCCTCAAAATCTATGACTATAGAAATCTGTGGTGGTTATGGCAGCAGGAGAAACTCCCAGTATCACAGGAGAATTCATTGGAGAGACACATAGGGTCCTAGCATGTACACAAGCCTGCCCACCCAGAAATCAACACCTGAAAGGGCACAATCCACGTTGGGAAATGAGGGAAGTGACAGAAAATGGGACCAAAGCTGAGCAAGTGAGCAAACAGCATTGTTTCTTCTCTGAGCACTCCCCACATACAGTGCCACAATTCAGGGAAGTGGGTTTTCCCGCCCTGACAAACACCTAAGGCTCCACCTCTAAGAACCTAACAGGTGCACCAAGACAAAGAAATATGGCCCACATGAAAGAAAAGATCAAAACTACAGAAAATGAACTAAGCAATGAGGAAATAGGCAGCCTATCAGATGCAGAGTTCAAAACACTGGTAATCAGGATGCTCACAGGAGTGATTCAGTTCAACGAAAAAATGAAGGGAGAAATGAAGGCTATACAAAATGGAATAAAGGAAAATATACAGGGAACCAACAGTGAAGGGAAGGAAAGGGGGACTCAAATCAATGATTTGGAACAAAAGGAAGACATAAACATCCATCTGGAACAGAATGAAGAAACAATTCTAAAAAATGAGGAGAGGCTGAGGAACCTCTGGTACAACTTTAAATACTCCAACATCTGAATCATAGGGGTGCCAGAAGAAGAAGATGAAGAGCAAGAAATTGAAAACTTATTTGAACAAATAACCAAGCAAAACTTCCCCAATCTGGTGAAGGAACTAGACATGTAAGTCCAGGATACTCAGAGAGTCCCAAAGAAGTTGGATCCAAGAAGAAACACACCAAGACACATCATAATTAAATTACCCAAGATTAAAGATAAGGAGAGGATCTTCAAAGCAGCAAGAGAAAAGGAGACAGTTACCTACAAAGTACTTCCCATCACACTATTAGCGGGTTTCTCCCAAGAAAACTTATAGGCAAGAAGGGGCTGGAAAGAAGTATTCAAAGTCATGAAAGCCAAGGACCTACATCCAAGATTACTCTATCTGGCAGAGCTATCATTTAGAATGGAAGGGGAGATAAAGTGCTTTCCAGGTAAAGTGAAGTTAAAGGAATTCATCTTCATCAAGCCCTTATTATAAGAAATGTTAAAGGGACTTATCTAAGAAAAAGAAGATAAAAAACTAAAAAACTATGAATAGTAAAATGACAACAAACTCACAACTATGAACAACTGAATCTGAAAAACAAAAGAATAACTAAGCAAACAACTAGAACAGGAATAAAATCACAGAAATGGAGATCACGTGGAGGGTTATCAGTGAGGTGGGGGAAGGAAGAGAATGGGGCAAAAAGGTACAGGGAATAAGAAGCATAAGTAGTAGGCACAAAATAGACAGGGTGAGGTTAAGAATAGTATAGGAAATGGAGAAGCCAACGACCTTACATGTACAAACCACAGACATGAACTAAGAGGTGTGGAATGCTGGAGGGTGGATGGGGGTGCAGGGCAGAGGGAGATAAAGGGGAGAAAAAATTGGGGCAATTGTAATAGCATAGTCAATAAATTATACTTAAAAAATAAAAAAATTAATAAAAATAAAAATATCTAGATAAAAATAAAAGAATGTAGTTTCTGTGTTAAGACTGCTCTTAGGTCTTGCTCTAAAAGTTTAAGTGAATCATAACAATAACATGCTTCACAAGGCAGTTGTGGGTAGTAAATACAATAAACCATGTCAATTGACATATGTCCTAGAACATGTCCACTTTGTGGCAGTGTTTGTGTTAATGTCCCAATATAATTACTGAAATGAAATTTCAATAGAGATAAAATCATACCTCTAATAAGTGGCAGGGCTGGTACAGAAACCAAAGTCACTCCTATGTTAAAGTGAATTCCAACCCCCATACATCCCACCACTTCCCCAAAGAAACTAATGTAGAGGATATTAATTTTAAGCATCATGAGACTGAGATGAACATGACAAGCTACAGTTGGAAATGCAGGTATGGAATTCAGACCTTTGATACAATGGGATTCTGTAAAATTGAATACACTGAACAAGGTGTCTTCTTTGTGTTAGGCTACACAGTAATAATGTGTTACATTTAATTGAAAATTAAAGAGAATAAGTATTCATTATCTATTTGCATCATCAAGAATAAAGTGGTAATTTTTGAATCAGTTAAGAGGCTTGTTGTCATATTCATGCCTTCATGCCTTCCTTTATTCTTTGATTAGATGATTGTGTCAGTTTTGCTTATATACTTGGGATGTTCCAAAGACAAATGTTTTGAAAGATAAATTTTGCATCATGCTGGGACTCCCCCACTGCAAATGCTAACAGTAAAGCTCCTCTCTTCCTATTTTATGTGCTTACACTTGAGGCTTCATTATAGAGACTATCTCTGATATGGTCAGAAACCAGGGAAAGAGTTTGGGTTACATTGTTAGTTGTATAGTATTTGATATAATCAAAGCAACTAAGCATTCATAGCTTTGTTTCACATGGTCTTTTTTTGTAATGGCTTTAGGAGATTCCATGTGTAGTTCCTTATTCACTAAGCTAGCAACAGACTCACAGAAACACACTTAATGAACCTCGCTCTAATGAACACAAGAGCATGGAAGATAGAGTGGCTCATTTTGCACTCTGAGAAAGGTTGCAATGAAATGAGAAGCAAGTAATAGTACGAGTTCCCAGTCAATCACAAATTATTCTGTGCACTCCATGTGATGATATCAACCCCTACCCTCCAAGATCTCACAAATTTCAGGAAAGATAGGACACATTATGCACCATAAGGCATAATAGAACTTTCATACACAGTTAACAAGAAAGTGCTGGAAATAAAAATTACAGGTTTCATTACAACTTGGAGGCCTGGGCTCAGATATGGGAGGACATCACAGGGGAACTGGTATTTAACTTGGAGGGAGGGAAGAAAGAATATACTCTGAATATGTATTCTCACATTTGTTTCATTTTTGCCAGCTGCAAGACAGAATTGGTGCCTGCAAATAACAAGATTTTTCCTTATTCTCAAAGGCAAGAAGCTGATCTTCAAGCAGATTGTGTTAAAAAGCTCATTCTAACACAAAGGGAATTTACAGATCACCAGAAGATTCCCTCTAGTTCCAAAGACAAAAGTTATTTCAGATGCTACCCCTAGATAGAGTGGATACCTATGTTGTAGTGAAATGGACTTTACAGTAAAAATTAGGAGCTCCATCTGTGTGTCCCAACTGTGACACAGAGCAACAGTATAACACATTTCTCCTCTCTGTGCCCCAGTTTATTTTTCTAGAAAATGGGATTAAAATACCTGCTCTGCCTATCTTGCAGAAATTATGTATTAAATCAAGAAGCATTCTTTGACTATCCAGTCACTCTACTAGGGATGGGATTAAAATGATAAAAAGATCCATCTCTCAAGTTGCTCACAGTCCAGTGCAGAAGACGGACACATAAATAGACTGATAATATGTGCTATGAAAAATGATTAAAGAAAACAATTTGGGTGGTACAAACAAACATTATTTAATACTTCATGAAATGAACAATCTCCGTTGGAAGAACTGTAAAATGGGGCAGAAGGTGGGGAGCTTTTATAGGATAAAGAATAAACAACAAAGAAGAGAAAAATTAAGTATCCAATTGGCAATGGCCACATAGTCAATCATGTTTGGGATGAGAAGACCCAGAGTTGACTTGGTGGTTGGGGATTGGTTGTCTGGATATACTACGTTTATGGTCAAGAAAACATCATGGAAGAGGTAATATTTGAGCTAAGACTTGGAGGAAATTTGTTGCAATGTGAAGAAAAAAATGCATTTCAGACAGGGTTCCCTGTTTCCCGTTTGTACAGTGTGTACAAACACACAGAAGCAGTAAAGCTTTGTTTGGTGAAATCACAAGTATTTGCATATGTTTGGAGAGTGGGGGACAGTGTGAATGTTAGAAAATAAGGCTGGAGATATATGTCTGAGGTGATTGTTAGAACTGTGTTTGATCCCTCTAAAGACTAAATGCAATGGTATAGTATTGACCTTCCAGTGTACTGAAGTCATTTGCCTATAGTTCCAGGATTTAAAGGGAAGCCTGTAGACAGCTAGGATTCTTGTGACTATTGTGCTGCTTAATTTTGGGTGTTTGATGGCAGTATATAGCAAGTGACTCATCTCCTACTCCTCTATTGATAATGGCTATTAATAATTTACTATCTGTTCTTTTTCGCCATAAATCCCAGACCTGCCATTTACTCCATGATTATAGAAATAACCTGTCTGGCACCTGAACCACTACTGAAGTAATATTTTCTACCCTTTGGTTTTTAGAAAGAACACTCCTCAGAATGCAGAGCAGATTGTTCTATTTCTAAAAGGCCTAGGTGACATATTGCCTAGGGATTCATACTGAGTAACAGAGACGCTTGTCCCCTATAAATTTAAGCTGCTGTTTCCTCCATTACTCTTAAAATGTTGACAGTCTAACAACAAGTGTGTATACTCAATAAAATTCAGATGTTTAAGCTTTAGGACTTCTGGTCAAGATGGAGGCATACATAAACACAGCTCACCTCCTTGCACAACCATACCAAAAATTACAACTAAAATACAAAACAACTGTCACCTAGAATTATCAGAAAATTGAGCCCTGGCTGAGTGTGGCTTAGGAGATTGAGTGCTGGCCTGAGAACCAAAGGGTGGCCAGTTTAATTCCCAGTCAGGGCACATACTTGGGTTGTGGACCATGTCCCCCGTAGGGGGTGTGTAGGAAGCAACCACACATTGATGTTTCTCTCCCTCTCTTTCTCCCTCCCTTCCCCATCTCTAAAAATAAATAAAAATCTTTTGGAAAAAAAGAAAAAAAAAAGAAAATTTAGCTGTTGGAAGCCTCACAACCAAGGAATTAAGTTGCATTCGTCCAGATGAGTGGGAAGGGCAGAGGTGCAGAGAGGGAGAGGGAGAGGGAGAGGGAGAGGGAGAGGGAGAGGGAGAGGTGTGGAGATTTGGAATGGGTGGTCCCACAGCCACATGTGGTGGATAAAATTGAAAGGGATACCTCTGGAGTGAGGGATCCCATCCCCATACCAGACCACCCACCCCAGTATCCCAGTGCCAGGAACGTAAGTACCCATAACTTCTGGGTATAAAATCCAGTGGGGATGGAGATAGAGGAAGAAACTGGAGGATCCTAAGATGTATCCTCTTAAAGGGCCAAAAAAGGATATTTGACTTATATAGACTCACTCCCTCTGGACTCCAGCACCAGGGCAGCAACTTGAAGGGTACCAAGGCATATGGGGAGAAACAGAAATGTCAGGCACCAGGGTGAGTGATGGGAGACAGCTTCCTTCTGGGCAAAACCCCAGAGCCAGGCAGTGGCCGTTTTCCTTTTCTGAGCCCTCCTCCACACAGAGCCACAGAGGAGAGACACCATATTTGAGACTCCATCAACCTGGTTCACATGGGTTGCCCTATCCTGGCAATTACCTCAGATCCTGCCCCATCAAATTTATGGGTGTGCTTTTCTACAATAAATCATGCTTCTAAGACAGGGAGTCAAAACAGCTCTACCTAATACATAGAAACAAACACAGGGAGGCAGCCAAAATGAGGAGACAAAGAAACATTGCCCAAATGAAAGAATAGATCAAACCTTCAGAAAAAGAACTAAACAAAATGGAGATAAGCAATCTATCAGATGCAGAGTTCATAATACAGCTTATTAGGATGCTCAAGGAACTCACTGGGTGCTACAACAATAAAAAAAAAAAAAAACCCAGGCAGAAATGAAGGTTACAGTTAGTGAAATAGAGAAAAATTTGGGAAATCAACAGTGGAGTGGAGTGGATGAAGCTGAGAATAAAATCAATGATTTGGAATATAGGGAATAAAAAATTCAATCAGAATAGCAAAAAGAAAAAATAATCCAAAAAATAAAAATTAGGATATGCTAAGGAGCCTCTGGGACAACTTCAAATGTACCAACATTTGAATCATAGGGGTGCCAGAAGGAGAAGAGAAAGAGAAAGAAATTGGAAATATATTTAAAAAAAATAATGAAAGGAAACTTCCCTAATTTGGTGAGGGAGACAGACATGCAAGTCCAGGAAGCACAGAGATTCCTAAACAAGATGGACACAAAGAGGGCCACATCAAAATACATCATAATTAAAATGCCAAAGGCTAAAGAGAAAGAGAATCTTAAAAACAGCAAGCAAAAACCAGAGAGTTACTTACCAAGGAGTTCCCATATGAAACTGATTTCTGAAAAAGAAACTTTGCAGGCTAGAAGGGACTGGCAGGAAGTACTCAACATGATGAAAAGCAGGGACCTACAACCTAAATTACTCTATCCAGCAAAGCTATCATTTAGAGTGTAAGGGGAGATAAAGTGCTTCCTATACAAAGTAAAGCTAAAGGAGTACCAACATTTGAATCATACAGGTGCCAGAGCCATTATCATCACCAAGCCATTATTATATGAAATGTTAAAGGGACTTAAGAAAAAGAAGGTCAAAACTATGAACATTAAAATGGCAATAAATTCACTACTATCAACAGTTTAATCTAAAATACAAACTAAGCAAACAAGCAGAATGGAAACAGAATTATAAGTGTGGAGATCATTTGGAAGGTTATTAGTGGGGAGGGGGGAAGGGGGAAATGGTGGAAAAGGTGTAAGGATTAAGAAGTACAAATTGGAAGGTTCAGAATAGACAGGGGGATGTTAAGAACAGTATAGGAAATGGAGTAGCCAAATAATTTATGTGCATACCCATGGGCATAAACTAAGGGTGGAGTGATTGGGGGTAATGGGTGGAAGGGGGCAAAAGGGGAAAATTTGGAACAACTGTAATAGCATAATCAATCAATCAGTATATATATATATATATATATATATATATATATATATATATATATATGATGTTTATTTAACTTTTAGGACTCCAGTTAGTTTAGGAACATTTTTTCCTCCAGAGTTTTTTTCCTATTTCGTGCCTCAACTTTAAAAATACTCTATTCTATATGCAAAAATATAGAAATGACTTTGCTATATTTCTGTAGAGCAGTTCTTAAGAACTAGGTGATTCATTTTTATTCATATTTATTTCATAATTTTTAGAATTCCTTTATTGAGGTACAGCATGTATATTTTAATGTGTGCAACTGTTTTGTGCATAGCTCCACAGCATTCTGGGTAATGAATATGTACTAGACATTGCAGTAGTAGAAGGATAAAGAAATGGGAAAGAGCTTAGTAAAGCGAGAGGTACTATCAAGATATAAAAACAAGTGAAGTGAAAGAAGAAAAATTGAAATGCAATATGAAAGGGAGAACAAAGAAAACTAGTTGAATAATGAAATCAAACAAAGAAAATTAAGTGGAAAGAATAGAAAAAAAAGGCAAGTTCTGAAGGATAGCAAAGTGAAATTTGTCTCAATTGTTGACATTAGCCTTCTGATCTCTCTCTGGATATGTCTTTGGTCTTTTCACAGCTCCAGGTCTTATTGTCTTACACTTGAAAAAAAAAGCCTCCTACTGACTTTAAACCCATCAAGTGGGTCCTGCTTGTCTTCCTGGATACTGTAGGCAGAAGGGTGCTGGGCTCAGTTTTTTTCCTTTCCTGTGGTTCTTTGAGGGTGGGTGCTCCATCTGGGCTACAATATTCACAGGTGCCCAGCTTCTAGCCCGAGCTCTCAGAGCGCTATGCAGCCCACGCTGTCCATATGCGTCAAGCTGATGCCTTTAATCCACCTTGTTGTGCAACCCTTTGATTAGTCCGTGTGGTGCACTGAGTGGGAGCAAATTATGCCCCTCCTCCTCCCTCTTCACTGGCCTGGCCGCTGTGCACAGAGGTCTTTGCACAGAGGCTGAGGGCCTTTTTTGAGCAAATTCCCCTTGGTTGTGGGTGGCCATTCCTAACCAGCACCTAGCTTTTCAGCCCAACTCTCTGACCAGTCCTGAGACTATCTGGGTCATGGACAGTCGCAGCCCAACTCTTCTCCCATCTCCAGGTGTCACCTAGCTCCTCAATTTCTCTGGTACTGACTCAGCTGGTGATCACAGTCCCAGAAGGGTATGCTGCCTATTGTGTGTCTTTGACTGCACATTTATCTCCTCAGAGACTTCATGTGACTGGGTCTCTCCTGACACAGGTCTGGCTTCCCTGCTCTGGTAGGGGAGGGAGCTGCAAAGTTATAATCACTGAGCTGGCTCTCCTTCAAAGCTCCTACAGCAGCCGTGGTCCCTGGCACGTGGCCCAGGGACCTTCCCGCCAGTCTACAAAATCTCCTTACCATCCATTTTTAAATATCCTCGGTAATCTTTGACTTCCAAACTTCATATAAGCTGGGAATCCATTGGCTGTTCACTCTGTTTTTCAGAAAATCGGCTAGATGCCCCAGTTAGGTGCACAAGCAAGTGGGTTTAGCTCCCAGCTATATCACCGCCATCCCTATCTGTTCACCCAGATCTTTGGTATTTTACTTTT
>PVJD01014846.1:0-27450 GCA_004026545.1 Mormoops blainvillei
CAAAAGACAGATAATTAAAAATTACATTTAGTAATAAAATGTTTGTATTTATGTATTGAATATGGTATTCTAGAAATGAATAAAATTTCAGTAATAGACATATAGATAATATTAATCCCCCAAGGGAACTTGGAGTTGTTGAGATTTCTTATACAGCTTCTTTCTCATAACTCTTCCCTGTTTTTTATACTTGACTAAGATCAACCATGTCAGCTGCCAGAATGATATAACATGACAGCTAAACCTGAGCTCATTTCATCTTAAGTTTGTACAATTTTCACTTCTCAGTGTACCTACCTGCAAAGGGAGGGGGTCACTGACTGTTTTGACTCAAAATACCTCTTGTATACTCTGGTTTCCTTCAGATCGTATAAGTCTTTCGCCTTTTACAAAATGTCTCTTGCTCGGGTTTAGGTCTTATGGAGTCATAGTACTGGACTGGAATAATAAATGAGATTCCTTGTTATACTGTCTGTTTTGAAATTAGCAGAATATTTCAATACACTTTTTTGGTAATAGAATACACTGTTAATATTCTATTTAAAACCTGAATTTGATTAAAAACCTTTTGGAAAATTATTATTTATTAGAACTAATGTATCATTTCAAAAGGATTAGATTCTGCATTTAAAATACTGTAAGTATACATTTATCAAATGTATATTTTTAAACCAATTTTGTGGTTAAATAATCTCTTATAATGTTGATTTATATTTAAAGACATGTTACTTATTATAACTCAACATAGAGATAATATAATAAATACAAAAATAAAGTAGTGCCAGTAACCAAAATTAGTTTAATTTTCTTTTTCTTTTTGAAAGAAAGCATCTGTATTTTGCGGGTTGTTTCTATGCAAGCTTCCTTGTCTTTTTGAAGAAAAAGACACAACTGGATACTCAGTCTTCTATTTCCCTTCTAGCTTCCCCATGTGATCTTTGAAACAAATGATCACTTTGAGAAAGTGATCTTTGAGAAATGGTGATATTTGGGCTGCAATGTTACAATTTATAGATGAGTGAACTGAAGTTTAGAAAAATTGAGAACTTCACCTAAAACCACAAAATTAGCAAGTGGCTGAACCAGATCTGCCTCAGACCAAAACCCACACTCTTAGCAACTCTAATGAGAAGATAAGAAAAACATCAACAATTTCAAACTTATTAGGAGTGATAATAAATAAAACATAAATTAACAAAAAACTGCAAATTGTCAGCATTACTGATACATTTTCCTGTTCTCTTAGCTTCTAGACATGATTTATCTGAAGGGTAGACTAGAAAGAGATAAGGGGGGTCAGACTGAAATACAGCAATGTTGGCAGCTTTACTTAAATGTTGTCCACAGCATTTCCAAAGAGTTCCAGTGGGTGGCAGTGTTTAAGAACATTACCGAGAGCCACACGTTAACGGCAGCTATGTTGCATGAGGTTGGATGTTAAATAAGAGTCTTTAAATATCGGCCTACATTTGCATTCCAATTATTTTATTTGTTGTCCTTGGAAAGATTCAGGACACTTTTTTCAGATTCAGGTAAAGCTAAAACATTACCATTTCCAGATAATTGTTTAATTTGGGCTTCACCCTTCAACTTGCACATACAGAATATTGGCTTTAATACATTACAGTAAGTTTAGCGAATCTTATTTGGGAAGTCCTTCAAATTGTTCCAGACACCAAGTGCATCTTGGAAGTTGTGTGTACCATGTTACATAGTGGTATTTAAACGGCTATCATTTTGTATTGTGTCTCAAATTGCTAGGTGATGTGTGAAATACAGGGTCAGGTTCTGTTGACACTGCACAGGAATAATTAAGAACACTTTTATTTTGCTTAGAAACCAAAGGAGTGGTTACATTTCCTTACAGTTAAGGCCTTTTACAAACTGCTCCTTATTTATATTCTTTGCAACCCTCGTCCCTTCATCCAGTCTAACAAATCATTTGCCTTTCTGTGAACACTGTTGTGGTTTGCACCTCCATACTTTACATGCATTCTTCCTGTTAAAACCATTCCTTATGTCATCCTTTCTCAATCCATGTTCCTGCCTTGCTTCAAAATGCTGTTCAAAAACATTCTCCAGGCATCATTTCTTGACTAATTCTATGTTTCTTTTTTGCATCTTTGCTGTGCATATTCTCAGAAATTATGAAACCAATTTTTTATAATTTATATTTTCATATATGTTTATCCTACAGTTTTTCAATTTACTATTTATTCAATACATATCAAAAACTCTTTTGCCATTTATATACCCAAAGTGTCATCTGCGGCCCATTCCATTTATCATATTAAATATCTTTATAATTTGCATTCCTTCCAGAATTTCTTTCAAGAGAGGAATTTATAGTTACAAGATGCTTTGAATAAAATGTGCATAACATCCACATCTTCCCTTTTCTTTTTTCTTTTTGCTATTTTTGTGCAAACATCACTGAAATATAATACAGACACTGAAAAGTGTGCAAATCACAGGCACACAGTTGATACATTCCCACAAAGTAGACACACCTGTGTAGCCAGAACCCAGACCCAGAGACTGAAGATTATCAAACCGGGGGCCCCATCGCCGCTACCTTGACTTCTAACACCACAGTCACATTTTATTTAAAAATGTATAAACCATCTGCATACTGGTAATAGAAAACTATGTAAAATAAACAAAGCTAACTGACGATTGTAATTCATCCCCATTTATTTATGTAATCCTCACAACAATCCTCCCGTTTTTCTAATTTCAGATGAGAGAAACTGAATATTCGAGTGGAGACAACAAAAGGCCACACAGATAGGTAATGGCAAAATTAAGATTTAAAATGTTATTTCTCCTACTCTAGAGACCCAGTTCTTAATCACTATACTCTACATAAAAGAAAAAAATTTCAAAAATCAGTGTAATCGATAAAATGATCATTTATTCTCGGTGTTCTTTGGAAGAGGAAAGAAATAAGATTGACAATAGGTATGTGTTGTAAATATGGGCAAGCAAGGAGGAAAGGAAGATTTTTTAAAAGAAGAAAAACTGTTGATTAATTGAAGATAAAATCATTATATTCTCCTTATTACATATGATATCTTTTAAAATTAAACCCATCTATTGTATTGTTTTCTTTCTGTCAATTTCACTGCAAGACAAATAGAATCATAATGAACTTGAAGTGCCCTGACATAATTAGTTGGTCGAGTAAAGGAAGAACATAAAAATCACTTAATTGAAGAAACCTTCATCCTCACTATTCCTCTCAAAAACACATTCTCATTTCCCCTTCCCTGTTGATGTACCATGGAAGGTAGAAAAATCAAAACTCCATTAGAAAAGGTTCTGTAACTTTTTCTTCAAACTAGCAAAAAAGGGCATTGTAAGAAATTAGAAGTTAGCTTTGTAAGAAACTAACTTTGGTCTAGTCTGGGAGAAAATACACTTCTAACCTAATTCACGTATTAGAGTTCTCCTGCAAGATTACCTATTTGCCTTTAAAGCCATGCTAACAGGCTGTGTTTATATAGCCCACACATAACTACATGTGAAATAGTTACATAGAAAACTCCCAGGAAGCTGGAAGGACTGTGGCTCTGTGAAGATGACAAAGGGGTTCTGTGGGAGAGCGTAGCTCAAGAGTTTACATGGATTTGTGCAGTGGCTACTGGGTATAAAAATAGTATAGCCTGTGCGCCTTGGAAACCCTATCACCCAATATGGAGACATCAGAAATTTAATAGCTGGAGATGTCAGACGGGTGAAGTAGTTTTTACCCATAGGCAGGGGGTTGCCCAGTGTTTGGGCACTACTGGAACAAATGTCTGAAAGTTCCTTCAACCCTTCCAGAGGTACCTGCATTTTTAAAAGCTTGTAACTAAAGAAGTATTTATGTTTTGAGTATGGTATGTGCATGTGTGTGTGTGTGTGTGTGTGAGAGAGAGAGAGAGAGAGAGGGAGAGGGAGAGACCCTTTTGGAAACTACTAATGAGATATCTGGACCCTCTCTCCCTTGGGAAAGTGCACGTGTGCATGTACACACAATTTTATATAAAAATTTAGAGGTTTTGGGGGTCTACTGAAGGGTTAGGAAGCCTTACATCAATGGATACAATTTTAGGCAGTGTAGAAAGATAAACTAAAACTTTTCAGAAGATGTGGAATCTTAGGAATGAAGAACATTCCCTGGTTTAAACCCAGACACACAGCCCAAGTTCCTGGATTAAGTTAGGGAAGATCATGTGTTTAAAACCTTGCACTTCATACTCTTACAACTCAAAATTAGTTGTTGCTCTGTAGCTTACCATTTGCCATTCCATGTCTCAGTGTCTTTCCTGCAAATTGTCCCTCTTCCTCTCTTCCTCTCATCTCTCTCCCTCTCCTCTCCTAAGACTGAGCAAAGGTTTGTTCAACTCAGTCTTAGGAATGCACACAGACCCCCTTTCTTCAGAACACTGCTCTGATCGCCTACACCCTCCATGCACAGAGACGAGGCAGACACCCCCAATAGCTCCTGCTCATTTGCACATTGCTTTACGATCTCTAGACTCTAAGGAATTTGAGCCCAGGTACTATGAGTCATTTAACTTTGTGTCCTCAGATCTTAACACAGTGCCTGGAACCCAAAGTGTTTTTGAGTGAATGAATGAATGAATGAATGAGTGCTTAAAGTTCAGACACCCTTGAACTTGTTTTCAGAATTTGAAACATTATCACTGCCTCTAAACAGGCTTGTTTAAAAGGAGCACATACCCATGAATAAATTATCCCATCTTCACTCTCGCTTTCAGCAAAACATACCCTGACAGAAAATGGAACAGCTCCTTCTGAGTGAGTTCAGTGAGGCCAGTTTTTGATAAGTGAATTTTTATAGTAAACATTTCCTATCTCCTTTCCTTATGTGTTTCATTATTGTTGTTTAAATATATAGACATATTATGGTATAAAATATAAAAAGCTACCAAAAGATATTCAGTGAAAAGTAAATTTTCTTCCCACCCCACATACTCAATTTCCACTCCAAAAGTAACCACAATTGGCAATATTTAGAGTCTAGGTATATAAAAATATTTTTCATTACATTTTAAGACATACATTCAAGGGCAAGAATTTGCTGTGGCTAAAATATTCCGAACCTTTGACAGCTGCTGAAAGGAAGGAAAACCATGCTCTGAAGGCACTTTCTCGTGGACAGCCTGAGTCTGAAGTTCCTGTAAGGGTTCTGGGCAAATCTACCCAAGAGATGGCTGGAGATAGAGGACTGAGGTTCACGGAGAGGTCAAAGGTAAGAAACGGTTGATGCCATTGGAACGGTGTTAATGGCCCAGGCAGCACAGATAGAGGGAGGTGAGATTCTAGCATCACACTGAATCTTGGGAAGCACCAGTGTTAAGGACAGTTGCTGGAAGATGAGCTAATAATCAAACCCAAGAAAGATCAAGTAAGGATTCCTTAGTCAGATAGCGCTGCTATAACAAAACACTATGGATCGGGTAGTTTATAAATAAGAGAAATTTATTATAGTTCTGGAGGCTGGGAAGTCTAAGATCAAAGTGCTGATAGATTCAGTGTCTGGTGGGTTCCCTTTGCTGGTCCGCAGATGGCTGCCATCTTCTCTCTGTGTCCTCACATGGCAGAAGGGGCAAGGGAGCTCTCTGGAGGTTCTTTTGTTGAGACACTAATTGCATTCGTGAGGGGCTCCATGCATATGCTAATCATCTCCCAAAGCCCTGTTTCTAAATAACATCACATTGGGGATTAGGCTGCAACATATGAATTTTGGAAGGACACAAACATTCAGTCTGTAACAGGTATGAATTAATAATGGTAGATTTTGAAACATCTAAGTAAGAGCAGATTTTGCACTCTGGGCATTTAAATTACAGTGATAGGCACTAGAAAGGCCAGCACTGCGAGCTAGAGAAAAGAGAGTGATTCAAGAAAGTGTTTATAGTGCAGGGAGAGACGCAAATTTTGTCCATCAAATATTTATTGAATGGTTACTGCATACCAGAAATGTGGGAACATAAAATGAATAATACAGATTCTTGTTATGTCATTTACAGGTTCATATCTTGGTGCAATTATAACTCTATGCAAATGCCCTAAGATGACCTGTCCTCCTCACCCTGGTGGAACATTCAGAGTAGAGGCACTGGTTTCAGGTTACCCTGATGTATAAATCATCCCCTTGAGTTTAGGAGGATTCGGAAAGCCTTGTAAACATCTATTGCTCAAAACTTGTGCCTAGAAAGACAGCTTAGAAATGCAAAAGGTAAAGTTCTCTAAAACACAGTGAAGAAGAAGACAAAAATGAAGGAGAAGGAGGAGAAGGAGAGAGGGAAAAAAAAGCAGCTGCAAGAGAAGCAAAAGGGTCCAAGGCTTCCATGTTTTTATGTAATCTTCATTCATTTATTTGAAAGTAAAAATAAATTATTATTTTCTATAATATACTTTAAATTGTGTTAAGCTCTGCGAATGCAGAGATGAAAGCTGGGCCTCTAAAATTTTGCAGTTGACAGATAATTGAACAGGCTCTACCTGTTGGTGTAAATAGAGCGTCACACCAGCCCAGGAAGGCCCCTTCACATGCACAAGGGCACCAATGTTGGGACCACAGAGAGTCATGCACAAGGTGCAAAGGAAGCAGCAAGGGAGACACTACCCCTCTTTTGGGTTAAGAAACAGTTTCAGAAAATTTAGACCAGGGATTCTTAGTTATCTCTTGATTGCAGTTATAGGGCATATCCTGCACATACTTCATGTAATTGAGCTTCACCAACAATCCAATGCCTTTCTTATGTCCATTGTACACATGAGAAAGGTTCAGAGAGAGTATATTGTCTGTGCACTCTGACATAGTTAATAATAGGGGAGCCGAGATCCAAACCCAGACAACACCACTGAGGACGTACACTCGCAGTCATCACCCTTATTGCCTCCTGCGTTTGCCCATCAACTCGATCAAAGCATTTGGCCTCGAACTATACGTACCGTCTGTTAAGAGTGGAGTAAAAGAGGTAAGATTAGGAAGTCAGAGGTAAGCTTTTAGACTTTTTAGAGGTTTAGAACAGTTTTCCACAAAATGTGTGCTTTGGAAACCTGCATCAGAGTCACTCAGATATTTATTAGATATGTAAACTCTTGAACCTGAACCCTTAACCACTGGAATGGGATTGTTTTGTATATGCTGTTTGAAAAATATTGGTTTTAAGTGTGACACTTAGGATATTTTTTTACTACTCTAATTCTAATCTTAATTCTAATTTTTCACTACTCTAATTCTAAAATGATAAATATGGTAGCGTTTTAAAGGAAAATTCAAAATCTTCCAAAATGCATCTAAATATATGATGCAATGAATGCTGGACTAGATCTTAACCATTTGAAGCACCTATTTTATTCTGATATGATAAGAAATTGAGACTTTTCTTCAATGCTTGCTTATGGAAATTGGATCTGGGGCAGCAGTAGAGTAAATGATACTGGACTTGCAAATGTAAATGATTAGAAAACTAAACAAAACAGAAGAAACAATCATTTTTTGACATTGCAAAACAGGTATGACAAGACCCTAATCCCTGAAAAACAGGAAAGACAACATTCGAGCAGAGAGCTGAAGGCTCAGTGAGTTGAAAAACCAGGAACTGGCGTTCAGGGAAAAGCTGAAGCAGCCGGAACACGCGGTGCACATAAGCTAGAAGGTAGCAAAAAAAAAAAAAAAAACTGCCAGGGAAATGTAAACCGAATAATTCCGGGAACCTGAATGAAATTTGGTGATATTCGAATCCTGATCGGTCATGGTGTAGACATCCTGGTGAAGACCCAGTGTCTCAGTACACACCCCAGAAGTGTAACGCCTTGTTAATACATGTAGAACAAACATGTTGTAAAACTACTCGAGAATTGCTCTAACAGAGCTTAGAACAAACCTCGATAGGACCCACAAGTAACTTCTGTGACACGCAAACACTCTTTATTGAATGCAGCAAAATGTCTACCATCCAAAAAAAAAAAGTTTGGTTAGATATGATAAGAAGCAAGGAATTGTGATCAATAAACAGGTGGAAAACCAGTCAATACAAACAGAAAATAAATGACAAAGATGGTTAAACTTTACACACACACATACATATACACACTCAAAGATGCAAAGGAAAATATGAATATAAACAGTAGAGCTACTGAAACCATAAAAATAAAGTAATGGAATTTCCAGTGATGCAAATATCATTTCTAAAATTTAAAGTTATACTGGATGGACTGGAAAGCAGGTTAGAAACTATAAAAGAAAATTTCAGTGAACTAGAAGACATAACTAAAACTATACAAACAGAAATATAGAAAGAAGAAAAAAGCTGACTTCTGAGACTATACTGATAGTCTCAGTGCTATAGACTATACTGATATGTCTAACTAACATAGATGATTTCAAGCCCTCTTGGGTTTAATTCTTAGCATTATCACTTAGTAGCTTTGAGATCTTAACCAATTGATTGGCTTTCTGTGTGCCTCAAATTCCCAACTTTCAAATAGCGAGAGTAGTAGTACCAGGATTGAAGGTTCTCACGAGAATTAAATATGTTAACATATGTTAAGGTAAGCAAAGAACCTGGCACACACAGTAATCACTCAGTGGAGTTTTACAGTTTTTATTACATTCCAAACTTCTGAGAGAAGCAAAATTAATCCTGGAAAATTATTTTTAACTGGCAATCTAAGATTAGCAATATTTAAAAGTAGAAATGATCATTGCTAAACGTAAAATAATTATTATAAATAAAAAATAATTTACTTCTGAAAATGAAAAGAATTTATTAGAATCCTTTTTTAAAAGATTTTATTTATCTATTTTTAGAGAGAGGCAAAGGGGGGGAGAAAGAGAGGGAAACATCAATGTGTGGTTGCCTCTCAAGCACCCTCTATTGGGAACCTGACCCATAACCCAGACATGTGCCCTGACTGGGAATAGAACCTGCGACCCTGTCCTGCAAGTGTTTGAGGCCAAGCAGGTTCACACGGGTACCCACATGGTCTTCTGTCCAGCATGTAAGAGGTGACTGTGTAGCCACTGGGTGACTTCTGTTTCTGACGGGCCAGCAGGCCGGTTTCCAGCCACTGAACCTCGGCTAGCGTTTCAACCTCATCATTCCCGGGGGGAAGCAAGGGGTGCATGCCGTTCACATGATATACAGTGATTTGTTTCTGGTGGCCTAATTCCCATACGTCTTGTCACCACACCTGCCCCCATAATGGTCTATGCTTGACCGTCCATTTATTTGCATGCCAGGTAGAGATCCACAATGTTAGCCCCCGGTAAACCACCCAACTATCTGTGCAAAGTCCTGGGCAGTACGTCATTTGCAGCCACGAGCCACAAGGGGGAGTTGAAGAGACTGTGAGAGGCCCTAATTATCCCAACCTTTTCCAACTTTCCTCATGGCCCCTGGGACAGCCAGTACTGCTTAACCGCAGTCACTCATCGTGGGGGTGGCAACTGAACAGGGGATGCTCAGCTTGTCCCCGCACAAATGGCTTGTACCACTCATACTCTCAGGCGGGACTCTCCCGCAGTGGCTTGCAGCCACAATCCTTGGAGCACATCAATGCCCAGGATGTACTCAGGAATGGGGGACACATAAACAGTATATTCATAGGGGGGCAATTGCCCAATACTCAGGGAAAGCCTCACGGCCTTCACCTTTACATTGCACCCCCCATAAGCATCGATAGAGGCCTCAGGCCCCAGAAACTTGTCAGGGTTTCCATACAGGAGGGTATATTCTGCCCCTATGTCTACTAAAGCCAGGACCCACTGGACATTTGTAGGGGACCAGTGGATAGCCAATCTCACGTGTGGTCTCCCGCTCCCGTCCACCCCCTGTAGATGGGTTCCTTGGCCCTCCCCCTAGTCAAAGTTCCAAAGGATATGCCCTCCCTCTTCTTGGGAGGTTGGCACAGCCAGGTGGTCTTCCAACCAGACAGGACAGGTCTCTCCAGTCACATCCCCAGGTTTTCCCTTCGCCCCCTTCTTCTGGGACCGCAGGAAGCGTTGGTCAGCTCGCAACTGTTTCCACAGTTCTAATAGGTAAGCGTTCGGCTCCCTATCAATCTTAATTAGATCTACTCCAGCCCCCAAAAGATCCACGCACATCTGTGTCCTAGTGACCCGCACAGTGTTGCTCTTTGCCCGCAGAACAGAGGGGACTGGAGACACTGCCCAAACTCCTTTCTGCTGCCTCTGCCTCTGTACCTCTCCCAGACTTACCACCATCATGGTGACATCATTAATACAGTGCCTGACATATGGGACCAAAAAAGCCATCCAAAAGAAGTGGAAGGGGCAGGTTGCAGCACCAGACCCTTCATTCTTGCCATAAAACATTCCTCATCAGGCCATGAATATTAAGATTAAATACGGCCTGGCGCAAGCCCAACTGCCATAGAATCTTCCGCGTAGGACTGCCATTTGCTCACAGTGTCTGGCTCAGACTGTGCGAATAGCGGCCATGATTCATTCTGACAGAGAATGAGATTCCTGCCCTCACCCGTCCTGCCGGCTGTTTTGCAGCCCCTGGCACAGGGAGCGATGAGTTATGACGGCAGCCAACTTTTGCATCTCACTATCAGCGCACGTGATACTATCCACCCCTAAATCCCAAAGGCGGAGGAGCCACGCAGCCAAGGACTCCCCAGGCTGCTGCTAAAACTGTCTCACCAGATCTACTAGCTCAACCTGCCTATGGGGGAGGAACGTGGTGTGCTCAGCCATCCGGGCAGGGCCAGCCAGATTCCTCCCAGGTGCCATAGGCTGCTGTGATTTTATTTTCTGTATCACTACTGGGCGGGCCTGCAGGGAACTCATTTCCTTTTCCCCCTCCTCCAAATCGTCCACTACAATCGGGGAAGGGGACCACTGCAATTCCTCTGTTCTGAGGTCTTCCTCCAGGGCACGGATCCAAACCTCAAAGGCTTCCGCTCCCTCTTGGAGTTCTTGTAACTTTGCTGCATGGTAAAGTGCAGTCTTTGCCACAACTCGCAAAGCTGTAAGAAATACCCAGCTCAGGGCCCCTGCCGCCCAGGCACTGGCTTCTCCGGGGTCTCCCCTGTCCCCTGCAGGGCCTTCTCTACTGTGTCAGGTGTGCCACTAATATTGGGCCAGTCCTGGGGGGGACCCCAAGTCACTAGGAACCCTGTCACCAAATACAACATATCGGTGGTAGGCTACCCCTCTAATCCCCCTTCTGGGGGTCCCAATGGCTCTGTAGCATACTGCAACAAATCCTGCCAACTGTGCTAATTGTCCTGCGAGCGTTGGAGGCCAGGCAAGTTCACAAAGGATTCGGGCAGATGAAAGAACATACATGGAACCACTGGGATTTCTGACATGCCTTTATTCCAGGGTAGGGTGATCCATGAGTCCCACAAGCTGCAAGTTGCCCTGTGGAAAGTCCTGACTTCCTTATATACTAAGTGCACACAAAGCCGGCAGGGTGCCAATACTGATCTCCAGATTATGTAACAAAATTTCATTCTATGCATGTGGGCCCCTAATCAAGGTTATATGAACACTGCTAAATTATGTTTGCCTGGATAATCCGGGCGAGGAAGCCTGACTGACTCCATTGTCCCCACAGACTCTTTGGGTCACAGACTGGCACTCAATCCACTGAGCCACACCACCCTGGGCAGAATTTATTAGAATCTTATTGTATACCAACAAAAGTTCAACTGTATCTTTTACTTAGGATGTGAAGACAGAAAGGATGCACATTAATCATTAACAAGGATTACCTCTAAGAATTGGGAGATGGGGAAACTAAGACTTTTCTTCTCCTTTGTACATTTTTTATATATTTTCAATTCTTTCTCAAATCATGAACTTTATAGAATAAAATTAAGATAATTAAAATGAGATGACCTGACAGGATGATATCACTTAATTAACCGGGAACTAATTGAAGTTTTCTTTTGCCTCTGGCTTTACCATGATGCTGTTTTCCTCATTAGATTGTCATCCTTCTTCATTAAATACTATTAGACAATCGTCTCACGGTCAATAGCATTAATATGCTATTGGCTAAATTTCCAAAATTATATTGGGCCATTCAAAGCACCCCGTATGGCATCTAGCACATAACAGGTCTCAATAAATATTAGTTCTCTGCGTCCCATTCCCAAGTAGCGCCCATCATTTTCATTTAATGGGCAACATCAAGATTATGTATTTTAGGCATTCTTTTGATGCACCTGTTTTTCTCTATTTTTCTTATTTAGTTTAGTTTTCTTTGTTGTTGATTTTTTCTTTTTTTCCTATAGGCTAAGATCACTGAAAACAAAATGAGGCACTAAAAAGGGGGCTTTTTATATTTAATACAGACCAGAAAAGCATTCCTTATCCTACTTTTGCTGAGGAAGTACCAATGTAATGTAGGTCTGAAGTGAAGGGTAAACACAGCTGCAGGGAAATCACTTTCAGAAACCCATTAAACCAGCCAATTTCAACCACTGGTGATGGATGAGCGGTCCAGAGGAATTCCTTTGTCGTGAACGTGCACACTGCAGAAACTTGCATTTTAACCTGCCTAAAAAAATGAACAAGACTCATAAGTGAGATTATAACTAAATTAAATACAGTAAAGAGTCCACAGCCCAAATACCTGAGGTATATGCTCCATGAAACATTTTCTACCCTAAAAATAAAAGAAATTCCTTCAATTTACTGACACTCCCTAAAAATCTAGGTAGTGCTTGATATATTTTAAAATATTTTGTTTATTTTCTAGTTGGGAAATGATCTATGCACATTGAACATGTTCAATATAACGAAACACATATTTTTAAAACTCAGATGCATATAAAAGTGGGTGAAATCTGAAATGGGTCCATAGTTTAATTTATAGCCATGTACCAGTGTCAGTATCTTGGCTTTAATAATATACAGTGGTAAGTAAGGTGTTATTACTGGAGGAAGCTGAGTGATGGGTACATGCAAGCTTTCCAAAAAATTTTTCAGCTTCTTGTGAGTCAAATTATTGCAAAACAAAAGATTTTTTTAAAAAATCACTTATACTTTTATTATTTTGGTGTTAAAAAAATTATGACACTGAGACTTTTTAAATGGGCAAAGGAATGCATCAGTTAAGACTCTATCTGAGGTCAGTAATTTTCTTATCTGAATAAGTACAGAGAAGAGGCTCAAAGCCCATCACCTTGTTTCTCTTATGCCTGCCATCTCCCAGCTCTTTCTTCTTTTTGGTTGTTTTCAGTTTCAGACAGGTTCTTCCCTTGAGAAACTATGATCTAAGGGGAGGAAGGGGTGACAGAAGGACAGAAAGCCCCTGGCTATTTTCATAAGGTGAACTTTGCTAAGTAGAAAAATAAAACAAAACAAATGTGACTTTAGCAGGTGAGCAGATAATGGCAAATATGAAAAAAAAGCAAGTTTCTGTTAAAATTTAAAAGGTATAAGGTATATATCTTTAATCAAAGTTATGCACATTTAAAAGAAAATACCATTTTCATTGGACAAACTCGTGAATATAAAATTTTCAGTAAGACAGACATGGTGGGGAAGCATGAAATGTACAACCCTTATGAGAAGCAGTTTGCTCATGATTTTTGGCCTAGCAATTTCATTTTCAGCCTCTCAAGAAAGAATAAAAATGCAGACGATGGCGCTGTCTAATGATATTTTTGCAATGTTATTTATCATAGTAAAAACTCTAATGTCTAAAAATGTAGGGATAGTTAAATAAATCATGGCATTTCTGAATGGTTGCTTATAACGTTCCTGACTTGTAATATTTAAAGAAATAATTTTAAAAAGGAAAGAGGTATGTATGAATATATTTTAAGAATAATCTTCAAATTTTAAAACAGTTTGCTTACTAGCTGTGTGATCTTGGACAGGATATTAATCCCCCGTGCCTCAGTTTCCTCATCTGTAAAACAAAGATAATAAGAGTCTTATAACCTTGAAATGATGATTAAGTGAGTTAATAGAAGTAAAATAATTCATGAAATTGCATGTATCATATGTTGATATATCACATGCCTGGCACATAGTAAAAAGTACTATGTGTAATAATTGCACATGATACATGCAATTACTGTGTAATACAAATATGTAATTAAAGTAAAACATGTAATAAATGAAAGCTCTTTTATTATATAAAAAACTCCTAGACACTTTATAGTAATCTAAGAAAACTTTAGACAATTGAACCCCAGAGTTTTCCAGTTTAAAATGTCAAGATAACACTTTTTACCTTACAAATTTATGTGCTTTAAAGGATGACGTACTCAGCCATATTTTAAATGAATACAAGGAATGAAGGGCAAGAGCAGCTGAGCGTCAAGTTGTCAGGAAGGATAATCTCTGAGAATCTAGCCTGAGAATGAGGGGGAAGGAGCCAGAGGTTGTTTATTTTATCGTAAGCATTTTTATTCTATTGGATTTTTTATTTTTTGGTAAAAATTTTTTTAAGTAATATTTTAGATGTGTAGGACCAGGACACAGAAAAACTCTTTACCTTCTGCAGGGTCTGTAAAAGAAGAAAAGAAGTATTTGTAACTATAGAACAAAATCCCCTGGCACCAGAAAGATAAGAGGTCATGGTTCTTGGAAAGGGCGATGTTGATGGTTGTAGGACTTCACACAGTGAGGATCTTTGCAATGCCCTGAGGGCATGTGTGCACCTCACCTCTGTTCCCAGAAGCAAGCCCGGGCAACCTGAAGTACACCCCTTTGGAACAGGTAGGCAAGTTCTGATATCTGATTGGCTCTGCTGGAGCTGGCCTGCCTGTAAATTAGCCTTCAGGAAAAAATTGTGAACTCTACTCTGGTGTATAATGATTTACTCTGTGAATATTGTCTTCTCACTATCACCCTAAGAGGACTGAACCCTTGTTAAGACAAAGCTCATCAGAGGTGCCTTTCAAAGTCTTATCTCCCTCAGTAGGAGGGAGCAAGGAGGTATTTTTTCCTTGAGTGAGACATGTTTAGTTAAAGTGGTATACAGTGATGTTTTTAAGACACCCAGGGAAAACTGCCTCCAAGGACGAGAGAAATAAAACCCATGCATACTCTTTGGTTTGAGCCCAGAAATTTGTTACCAAAAATACTACCTCTAAATATCTATCATTCAGCACATGAGAAGCCTGATACTGCTTAGCACCAACCAGTCTACTTCCATCTAGGCTTCACTTTGGATCAATTCAAAACTACTGTTATAACTCAGAATATCATTACTTCCCTTTAAAAAGGACCAGCTCATATGTACACAGAACAAGTACTCACTTTTACAATTATCCAGGAATGGCTAGACATTTAGAGTCTAATTATTTTGCTTTCCAAGACATTAAGCCTTCAATTCTCTTCTTTCCCCACTAATATTTGTTTCTCTTCTTGGCTTCATTTTTTCCTGGTAGTTAGTGAAACTTTCCAACATCAGGTCTTCATGTATAAGCAAATATTGCTATTATAGTTTTAATTTGGGTAACAACTCATCTACTCATATAGGAACCTCACCTATATGAAATATATCTAAGATTGGGAAATAAAGAAAAATGGCAAAAACAAATGTTGTAAAGGAGTCTATGAACCAAGGGATGGATGCCTCTCAAATCCAAACTCTGAAAGGTTGCTCATATTGTGCCCAAGTTTAATAAGAATCATGCTGGGATACATATCAGTATAGTGTTAGGTAATATTGTAACCTAAACATAAAAAACTAAATTGAGAGTAACAAGCATTTATTTGAGGTCCAAAAGAATAGGTATTTGGGAAACACTGATTCAGACAAAAACCCCAAATAGTGTTCCATTAAAAGGCAGAGAGAAGAGAAAAATTTTCATTAATAGATGGAAGGAATTTCAATAGGTATGGATATGCTAACATAGTGATGTTGATTTAGAGAAAGTTTTTAATTTTCAGTCCAGCAGTCATAATATCTGCTTCCTTGCCATCTTTCCAAAGCAGTTGTTTGGGATACAGGGTTGCTTTAGAGCAAGTCTGAAGGTTATTTTGTTCTGTTTTAACGTTACAAGGGTTTGAGGAGCAAGTTAGACATGCGAGGCAGTCCCTCTGGGATGGCAGTTTTGATGCCATTTTTTTTTTTTAAGGATTTTATTTATTTATTTTTAGACAGAGAAGAAGGGAGGGAGAAAGAGAGGGAGAGAAGCATCACTGTGTGGTTGCTTCTCATGCGCCCTCAAGTGGGGACCTGGCCTGCAACCCAGGCATGTGCCCTGACTGGGAAAAGAATCGGCGACCCTTTGTTTTGCAGGCTGAAGCTCAATCCACTGAGCCACACCAGCGAGGGCTCTACTCCCTTTTAAAGTGGCTCCATTTTTTATTTTTTACACTATGTTATTTGGAGATATAAAAATAAATTAAAATATACTAAAAAAAAGTACTCTTCTCATAAGATTAGTGAATCTGGTTTCATGAACACAGAAGAAAAACACAAAAGGATTAAAAGAAGAGTCCCACAGCAGACACAGAGACAGGAGCAAGATCAGAATTATTTCTAGTTGTATTCTTAGCTTACACAGTAACTTGAGGCTAATCACTCAGATACTAATTTAGATTAGATTATGACAAAGCTCCTATTCTATTATAAAATTCTATGAATATGGTTTCAAAACAGTGGATAACCTGATAACAGGAAATAATTTGAAGCCCACAAGGTTAAAAAAATAAGAACTCCAGACAACAGCACTTTTGGGCTTATTTACTGAAGAAGCAAAGCGCTCTACCTCTCAGTAGGCTTTATCATGGCACATAAACATTTTTCACACAGTCCCACAGGCATGCAAAGGCCAGACAGAACAATTGTATGTTATTACACGAACATTCTTTATGCTATCATTTTTAATTAACTTGTTTATTATCTAGGATCCTCTACTAGAACATACGGTGTGAGGCAAAAATAGGTTTACAGTTGTTCATATAAAAAATAATACAATAATGAATAAATAATAATATGAGAATAAACTTTTCTGTGCCCTGTCTGCTCTCCAATATAGTCATCTTACCCATAGCTGTCACATTATGTCTCAAAAAATGTTTTTTGAAAAATATAATTTTCTCTTTTCATGATTTTTGACATTTGCATTCAGTTTATAACCAAATTTCGGGGAATTATTTAGCTTTATCTCTAATGGAACTGGTTTAGCATTCATTGCCCCTGATGTGTTTTCGAACAAATGAAGAAATTTCCTAATTCTCAGCAGACAGGGACTGGGTGTCCTTCAAATTTAACTCAGTTCTGACACAATCTACCTGAAGATAGTGCCAGGTCCCACAGGTTAAGGACTCAGTCCCGCAAGACTGCCTCCACTTCAGACACTCCAGTCACGAGTCCGGGTCATTAACTGTGCTACCGACCAACTGGTTATATGAGGTCCATCTAGAAAGTAAACGGCCATGTAAATATGAAAAATAAAGACATTTATTGAAGAGGATACAAAATACAAGAAACATTGTACACAGGACAACGATGCCTCAGTCCCCTTCAAGTAGGTACTTTGGGACTTTACACAGTTCTCTCAATCACCATCGGCTGCCCCACCGTTTTTTCCTGAATCTCATCAACAACCTGAAATCTCTTCCCTTTCAAAGGTGATTTTAGTTTGGGGGAAAGCCAGAAGTCACATGGTGCCAAGCCTGGGCTCAAGGGGGGCTGGGTCACCTGGGTAATGTGATGCTTTGCCAAAAAACTCTGCATGAGACATGATGCACGAGCCAGTGTGTTGTCATGATGAAGCTGCCAATCACCAGTTGCCCATAGCTGTGGCCTTCTGAACATGTGAATACTTTCCACAGAGGAATGTTCAAGCTTAATGCAAAATTTGATGCAGATTCCTTGCTCTACACACTCAGTCATTTTAAATGCAAGGACCACACAGTACACACGCTCACTCGACAGCGTCTACAGCCCCCACTGATTAGTACAGTGAAGTCATCATTGTGCACACATTTGCATTCCAGTCCATCCTCCTTGGCTGGTTACATCACTCTTGCACAAACTCTTTTCGTTATATTAACAGTGGCTGGACTTTTCCTGGACAGACCTTGTAGGTTAGAAGTACCCACAAGTTGGATTAGTTTGCTAGGTTGGCTCACAGAGCTCAGAAGTCAATAAAAGGGGCTAAAAGTTCTAGAGCAGGAAGTTGTTTTTTTTTAACTTTTAGACAAAGAAACCAAATAGTGAAGACTTTAAAAAGGCAAAGGGGTTTAGGCTAGGGGTAGTAAATAGTGAAGAACTAGGAGATAAAGATTAGTTTAACAAAATTTATTTATATAGATCTTTCGGTCCTGTCTCTGGTGATAATGTTCCCCTTCCTCCTGTAACAGGGAGAGTACCTTTCACGTGGGAGATTTATCTCCTGCTCTCAGAGAGGGAGGGTGAGATACAGAGAACTCTGAGTGAATTATCTGCTTCTGCTGTTTTCTCAAAACCCTTTGGCTTAAGATATTCAATATGCCAAGGTGACACAATTTGGTATAGCATATCGTGAACCCTGTCAGGTGAGTACATTGTCTGAATCACTGTATATATAAAGCTGTCTTTCACACTTCACACTTAAAAAATAACTTGCCTGGGTATATAATTCTCAAATTTTTTGAGGCAGGAAATGTGTGCTCTCCCGGCATTCAGAGTTGCAGATGGAGAACTCACCTTGATCAATAGATTGCGAACTGATTGTGGGGGATGAAAACGAGGGTGGAAGAAAGAAATAGAGATCTCTTCTTACTTATTCCGGTCCCTCCTCCTTTCTCCTCCACCCAAAGTCACACAGCAATAAGGATGACATGAAGAGGAAAAACTGGAGAGAGATTTAGAAGCCTACAGAAGATATAGATTAACTGTTTTTGGAAAGTAGGTAAGAAAGAGGTCTAGGATGTCTTCTAGATTTCTTGCTGGAGTGACTTGCTAGTCTTGCTTCAAACTGGATTCAAGGCGAATGTTATAATGCTTTTATCTTCCACAAAACTCTTCCTCTCCCTGATCACCACGTTTCAGTTTGTAATTGGACTGTATCTTCAGGGCATTCAAAGTCCTCACTAACTCCATTCTACAATCCTAGAAAATCTGAGATTTAACAGTGCCTTTAGACACACCCCTTTCTTAGTGGCTCTTCCCTTTGAACTTTTATTACACAACCAAATCTCTATCACCACTTAACCAAACTGTGTTGTAATTGAAAGAGTCTGCCTGTTTGTTTTTCTCCTTTGAACAGGGAGCATCCCAAGGGGAATAGTGTTATATTCATCTTTGTGCCTTCAATGCTTAGCACTGAGGGGAAATTTAAAGCAGCACTTACAAGATTAATGGCCATTTAGAAAAAGAATATTAACAACAACTCCCTTTCACACAAAGGGAGTTTGTGAGATTGCTATACCTGAAAGTGTTTTAATTAAAATACACCCATGTGAAACTGCGTCTTCAGGATACCTCCCCCTGCTCATTCCTTCATTCGTTCATTCACCAGAACTGTATTGAGGTACCAGGCACTGAGCTGGGTGATGAAAACACAAAGATAAATGGCAACTTGCAGCTTTGAAATTATCAGGGACTAACAGAGAAACTGCACCTTACAAGTAGCCCCCTGAAACCATGCGGATTTGCAGAGAATTCAGGGGGCAGGCAGCAGGCCTCACTGGTTTTGTCAGGCATCTCATAGGTAAATCGTGCATATCTGGGCAATTAGGTTTGGGGGGGGGGGTAGGGAGGGGGAAGCACCTGTCATTGTTGCATCAAATGAACTTTATAGCCGAGATGATGAAAATGGAAAACTCGGTTTTATTTTTAGAAACATTCAGAAGCACCAGCACTATTCCAGGGGAACACACCACCACCATCTTAGCTAAAAACAGTGGTCCTCTAAAGTTGGCCTGAAAAGCAAAATTGAAATGTATTTCTATTTGGACTAAACCTATCCGAACAAAAGCATGAAAGTCTAGAAGAGGTGAATATAGGTTTTAGAAATAATGCGGCCTCTGTAAACTGTCACGCGGGCTGAGAGCTGAGGCCGCCTTAGCCACCAGAAGGTGACCTGCTCATTTGAGGAGGAGGACAAGTGCATACTTGAGCCCTTGTCCTTGAAGGGGATTGAGCGAGCGGAGGGGAGGGGTAGGCGGTGCTCGGGTTTCCAATCACAATAGAGAAAGCTAAGAGGCTGCGGAGGGGGCGGGGCCCGCCTCCGCCTCCTTTCCTGCGGATCCAGCGCGGGAGCAGACGCACGGAGCTGACATTGTCTCCTTGGCGGGACTCTTACTAAGATTTTAGAGAGCCTTCTCTCTCCCGGTAGGTTTCAGCTCAATATCCCGAATCCTAACTCTCAGGCAAACCGGGTGGGACATGTAGGGGAGTCCTTGGGTAGCAAGATTGGGGAACGACCGGGACAGACATGTGTCCTCTGGGGCTGTTACCCCTGAGCATCCGGACTCCAGTCCTAACTCAGCCCCTGGGTTTCAGGCGGCAGGTCATGCCCTCCGCCAGGGAGCGAGGTGGAGCGAGGCCCTGCAACTGAGCCCCAGGCTTTGTTGGCCGAGCTGCAGGGCTCGCTTTCGGCCTGTGCTCCAGGGGGGAGAGACTTGTCATTGCAGCTGAAACCCGGGCTTTCGTCCTCGATCGGCTCGTGGCTACCACATCGCCCCCGGTGCCTGCGGTTCCTGCTGACCAGAGCCTGGGGACAGGTGCCTGGGGAGCTAGGAGAGGGGGAAGGAACCGGGTGACTGCGAAGGCTGGCTGATCTGGAGCCTGGGAATTGGAGTTGACTACCAGGGAATAGAGAAATGCCACTGCTTGTGCGGGGATGAGGGTCAAGGCTGACCTGCAGGTTTGACCCTGCATTCCAGTATTGACCTATTACCGTGGACGCAGCCCTTTCCAGAGCTATGGGCGGGTTCATTTCTGGCCTTTTTTCTTGACGCTTGGGGTACCTTGTTTACTTTGACAGCTTCAGGTGTTGAAATTAAGAAGGCCCAGACTTTTCCGCTGGAGACCTCAGAGGAGATCTGTAGTTGCCGCCTCCCCTCGTGACCTGCCCTTCACTGCCTCGCGCTGCGCGGAGAGGAAGAGGTCGTTTGAAAGCTGCCCGCAGGGGAAGCGGCAATTAAGGCCTAGAGAGAGGGGGAGGGGACGGGCTCTCACTTGTTTAGGGGAGAAATTAGATGGCAAAAGAGGCTATTAAAAAAGTTAGAATTGAGAGATATTTCGTAAAGGGGATCTTTGTTCCAGAACTTAAGGCACTAGTTCATTTCTAATAATTTATATGCACAAGGGGTGACGGGGTATGGGAATGTAAAGAACCAAGAATCGGGTTGTTTTTACCCTGTTTATCATTATTCTTAGAGCGGCCACCCTTATCTTGGCGCAGTCCTGCATACAATACAAAACATTCTCTTCTAATTCCTTATAACTCCTGTTAAGGAAAAGTTAAAAACACGTTTCCCCGGAAAGATATGAAAGGATCTGAATCTCTAAATTATAGTTTCTGAAATTCCCAAAATTACTTTAAAAGAGGTATCAACAGCTAATCGGTATTTATGTAGGACCATTTCTAGATTTTTGTTTCCCATTTTATAAGGCCCTTTATATACCTAAAGGACCGGAAAGCAACTAATGAAAATAAACGTAATGAAGAAAAGCAATGCATTTGTGTCTGTTCAACCAGAAGAGATGCTGCATTCTTCTGATTCTGCTCAAAATGCAGGACGTGTATGAATTTCATTGTAAGGTCATCTGTGTGTGGAGACAGTTGCATGCTGTTCTGTATTTCTTTAGCATCCACAGGAAACTGTAAATGTGCTCTGTAAAGGCTAAATAATCTCTCAATTTAGTCTCTAAAGATTGGGGGAAATGTTTTTGGGGGGGCATAGCTTTAGAACAAAACGGCTGTTACACAAATTTAAGTACTTTATTCCAACTCAGAGACTTACTAACTCTTAATGTAAACAATTACTAAACTAGGTTTTGTTACTTAGTTTATTGCCCATGAGAAACAAACAATGGGGTTAGGGAAAAGGGGTACAATTTTTACCCCAATACAGTGGGATCCAAGGCAACGGCCTAACATTAGAAGTAGAAGGCAAACATAAATAATGGATATTATGGTGGGTTACAATGAAGAGTGATACTCGATTCTGAAGAAAGGGCTTATTTATGATCTGTACCTGCTCTGTGTTTAACAAGGCAGGGTGGTACAATAAATTTTGCCATTTGTTTTAGTTATTGAGGAAGCACATCTGATCATCTGATGGCATGGATAAGTTTGGTATTACCGTGTGGAATGTTTTCCAACACTTTTCGATTTAATTTTTTTTAATTTTTAATTTTTTTGGCTTTTTTTTAATGGCTGGAAAGAAACTAATTGAAAGGTCGATATTCTTCTACTGTGGCCCCCAAAAGGAAAATGTATAAATGTCTACCACCTTTCAATAAGCTTCTAAAGTGCACTAAAAGGAATTCAGAGTAAATTTTTTTTTTGGCACCTTTTGTACAAACATTACTCATCGCTATTTTATTGTCACTGTATTTATTTAAGCACACATTGTATATTTAGTACATTGTGACACATTTAAGAAAAAAAGAGTTAAGTAGAAGAACCAGTCAGTCTCAATCTTCCAAGAGTGATAATAACCATTAGTAGTAGAAATTATATTCATAATTGACCATTAGTTGCTTAGGACCAAGCTTAAATTTGGGTTAATAGTGAGCCCTCACTTATTTTACATAGTTAATATATAAATTCTTTAGAAGGAGAATAGAAACATCAATTAATTTAAATATAAATATTTTTGTCTTAGCCAGTGAATGAACAGCCACAAGACAAAATCGTTACAGCTTGTTAAGCACTAATATGGAATCATAGGCTGTAGAACCCACCTCTAATAGTTCCACCGAGGTTTTGTCTTGATTAAGTTCGCCATTAAATAGGTCATATGGTTCTTTAAAGTATATTCTGTGTTCTAGAATATCAGTAGGCTAATTTTAAACTGTATTTTAATTCGATATTGCAGTTGTAACATTTTCAGGATCATTCCCATTCAGGTTGCATGTATAATGTTTGATTCTTTTCTTGCAGTGCACAATGGCAACTCTTAAGGAAAAGCTGATTGCACCAGTTGCAGAAGAGGCGACAGTGGTCCCAAACAACAAGATCACTGTCGTGGGTGTTGGCCAAGTTGGTATGGCATGTGCCATCAGCATTCTGGGAAAGGTACATTTCAAGAACACCATACATGGTAGACAATTTCAGCATGTGTTCTTTAGGCACTTCAGGATTTTGTTGTATCTTTAAAATATTTTTTTCCTGAATAATTTGAAGTAAGTTGTAGACATGATGCTGAACCTTTAAATATGTAAGCATGTGTCTCCTGAGAGAATGAGATTCCCTCTCTGATGCAATAGAGTTAAGACTCTGGGGAAACGTAGCATTGATATAATGCTATTATCTAATATACAGTGCCCCGATTTAAAATTCTCCAGCTATCAACATCATACTTTTTATAGCTGTTTTCACCCCAATTCAAGATCATATATTTTATGTACTTGTCATGTCTCCTTATTCTTCTTTAATCTAGAACTGTTACTCATCCTTCCTTTGTTTCTCATATCAGTAACATTTTTGAAGAACTCATGTTAGTTTTGTAGAATGTCCCTCCATTTATGTTGGTCTGATGTTTCCTTACAATTAGGTTCAGGTTAAAATTTTGGGTGGGGTTATGACTAGGTGATGTAATATCCTTCCCGGTGTATCACATCAGCAGTCATGTGATGTTCAGCTGCCCTCACTACAGGTGGTAACTCCAGATTTCTCCACGGCAAAACCCCTTTACCCTCTACAGTTACGTAATATGCACAGTGTCATTTTGAAGTCTTGGAAATATCATATTATTCTCCTCCAACTTTCACCCAATAGTTTTATTTCGAAATAATTTAAAATTTACAGAAAATTTGAAAGAATAGTAAGGAATGGAAATTTTTCATATTCACTTTACCCAGATTTACCAGCTCTTCGATTTTATTTTATTCTCCCTCTCTCTCTTTATATATATATATATATATATATATATATGTATGTACATATACTTATAATGAATTTTTTGAACCATTTGAGAATTAAAAACAGACATCATACCCTTTCCCCCTAAGTCCATGAGAGTACCCTTATTTAAAATAGCACATATTCACATATTCTCACGTAATCACTATAACTACCAGTATCAGGAGATTTTACATTGTTATTGTATTATTAACACCTTCCACTCCTTCAGACTATATTTTTCCTCTATACCTGCATGGACTTTTGGCTTGCCTCATGTTCCCTCGTGGTTTAAATCATAGCTTTATTTAGTCTCCAAGGACATTTAAGGAAAGAACTTTTTTTTTAAATTTACCTCACTGAATTCATTGTTATACTTTCTTAGGGCTGCCTTAAATGTAGGAACTACCAAACCCCCTCAAAAAAAAAAAAAATGCTGCCTTGTCTTCAGAACACACTGCCTCTTTGTATTTATATGAAGGCTGACCGAATAACTCCTCGCCAAACATACTTCTTTTACAAAGTTTAAATTCTAAAGGAACAAATTCAGAATCTCCACTGAGACGTTTTCAAAGCAATCAACTAAAATATGTAGTGTGCAACAATGAAAGTTTTGTTCTTTTGCATTTTTTCCTCTCACTTTAATTAATTAAATGCCTGTGATTTAGGATAGCTGCTTCCCAAATTACAGGGAATTTAAAAAACCACACTTCAGTGCTCACTGTTCATGCCAGTAACAATGAAAAGCAGTCCAGTGTGCATTTCATTTATGTAACATTTATGGAGGATGTAAATGTTCAGTGTTTTAACTGAAATGCTTCATTTTAAACAATAACTTGAAGAAATGGGAGGTGTTCCTATCCTGTTTTCATATGGGGTGGCTGAGACTTGAGATGATGTAGCCCACTGTCCACAGTTGGTAGTGCCAAAGCTACATTTTGAACCCCGGTCTCAGAACTCTTAATTATAGTGACTCTGAAATTTCTTTTTATTCCATGCTAGTATCTGGCAATTAAAACCATAAAGGTTTTAATGAAATACCAGCTAAGGATTTTTCATTCCTCCTGCTCATCTTAAAATTTAGATTTTTCAGAAACCAGTATCCGGGCTATCATGCATCTTATGAATGCCCCAATGATTGTTTTAATTGTAAATTTAAAATCCTCCCTAGTAAATAATTTAATTGAGACTGTATCTGCAGTTATATAATACTTTGGCCCAATTCAAGTGCTTAAGAGAACAGACCCTGCCGCTAACAGTAGGAATCTTCCCATTTCGCTGCTTGCTGCAAGCGAATGACTACCTTGTTCAAACACCATTTTCTTCATTAAAAATGTTTAAATCTTGTTTTAATGAGTAACGATTAAAGTGCTTCAAAATTTTTATTAACATAAGGTAAGGTTTACAAACCCCACTAGTCTAATAGAGAAAGGAAATTAATGGTGCTTATTCTGTTCAGTCTCTGTGTTTTGCTTTGTTTCCCCACAAAAGTTCTAGGAGGGTATTGTCATCTGTATATTACAGTTGGAAAAAAAAAAGAACCACAGAAAGATTAAGTGACTTAATTAAGATCGCATAGATAGTAAGCGCCAGGTCTGGCCTTCTGAGTTCATCACGGGTGTGCTTTACAGAGGACACGCATTGCTTTGGACCAGAAAATAAGCCTCGCGAGAGCGTCCGAGACACAGAGCTCGGGGAGGCCCACGGCTCAGCCGAGCCTTGGGAAGGCAACTCAGGCTCCCCTGTACGGTGTCCTACCATTGCGAATACTCAGTTATTTTCTGCCTGTACGCTTTCCCACTCCCCCATCATTGCTAACATAAGAGCCAGAGTGAGCTTTTATAAAAATAGGAGCTCTCCCACTTAAAACTTTTTAATAGCGTCACAGCGCACATATGCTACACAGATACAAAAACCCTGCAAGGCCATAAGCGTCTTTCCCTGGCTTCCTCAGGGCAACGCAGTGGTGTGCACAGCTCCAGGGGGAGCCATTCATAGTATGTGGCACTGTTTCGGACCTCATCTCTTTCCCCCTGCCCACTTTCTTCAAAACACCAGCCTCATTTCGGCCTAAACCTTTTTACTTGATTTTCCTTTTTCTTGGAATGTCTACCCCAGACCGTCAGAGGTGACCCCTTCCTATCGTTCATATCATGTCTTTGTAGGCAGGCCCTCCCTGACTCTCAATACAAAGTAAACTTCCTTCCCAATGACTTTAACATCACCCTGCCCTTGGTGTTTATAGCACTTCCATCATCAGAACCATCTTAAATTGTTTGTGTAATTCCTATTCTTTTCCTCATACATTTCATGAGATCAGGGACTTTGCCAAATTTGTTCATTACTGTACTCCTGATTAATAGAGTAATACCTGACACATTCAGTAATAAATATATATTAAATAAGATAATATTCCTATTACTAATAAACTGCATTTACATTTGGCTGAATTTTGATCAAAGCTTTTCCTTTTTCATGGCTTCTACTGCCAAATAGGACGCCTGCCCTGCTACCAATCACAAACTCTGCATTTAGCTGCCAGGGTCACATGTCGCTAGCTACCGGGCAGATTTGTTCTGCGCTGAGCTTCTGTGCCCAGCTGTTCTTTGTCTGTTCTTAGTTTAGCCAACTGTAGCCACGTTTTTGAACAAACACAAGAAGGCTCTTATAAGGAGCAGTGTAATTACAGATATAGTGCAAAGCGGTTTTTATAGTGTAGGCTTGGCTTACATGTGGAATGTAATTAAAATTTGGAATAGACAGGTTAATGGAACAGACTGAAAGCCCAGAAGCAGGCCCAAACAAATATTTAGTGATAGCAGTGGCATTCCAGAAGAGAAGAAAAAAAAATGAATTCTTGAAAAAATGATGTTTATCCAGTTAGCTAATCATTCAAAGAAAGGTATACCTTTTCCTCCCACAAAGTTGCACGCACCCTAAACACTTGAATACAGAAATACAGCCATGAAATATTAAGACATTGCTGGCAGTAATTTATCAGCTAAGAGAACAAAGAGGCAGGCAGACTATGGTTGGGTCTGGTCCGTGCAGTACTTGAGATTAAAAGACATTTTTGTAGTATGTTAAATAAGGTTTCAACAGTGATGTTCTTGGCTTCTATCTGACCTTGTTCCTTAATAACTTACTGCTTTTGCAGTTAATCTGAGCCTTGTAGTTTAAAATATTTTAAAATATATTTGCAACTTAAGTGAAATACATTGCTGATAAATTTACAGGCTGTACACAAAGTTACGGCAGGAGGAGATCTATTTAAGCCAAACGAAAGCGCCACTACTTAGCCACACGTCTTCCACTTGCCTGCCTCCACACCTGGAAGATATTCAGTGGTGCAGATGCAACTAAATTCAGTGCTGCAATTACTTTTTTAAAGTGTTGGATCTCTTCCTTCCTTGCCAG
>PVJD01014847.1:0-27443 GCA_004026545.1 Mormoops blainvillei
GAAGCTATTAAGAACACAGGAAAAATGTTTTTTGGAGAATTGTAAATAAAGATTAAAAAGTTTAAAATGTTCTGAAGAATGAATAGCCACCTCTATTTCAAGAAGAATCTGTAGCAACAAATGAAGAGCAACCGAATGAAAATGGAAAGTCGATTTATTTAGAGTTTCCTATAACAAGGAAGTCATCCATCTCCATGTAAATTGAGGCACAGGCTGAAAGGCAGGTGGAGCCGTAGAGAGGCTTCACAGTGGTGAAAGATTTGTTTCATCCTAATTGAAGACTGTTGGCATGAGGAAGCCGTGGCTGTGCTAACTAGAAGCCGAGAGTCCTATGTGACTTAGGGGTGCACATTCGTCTTGCTCTGGTTGGTCCTAAATTGGAAATACAAACAAATTAGGGAAACTGTTAGTTATGAACAATTATATTAAAAAGGTTACTGTTTCGCTTCCTGGATTAACACCAGAGATAGCAATCTGGCTTCCAGCAAGTCTGATTCATAGCAGTCTGCCTTTGTTTGTTACAGACAAGAGATTTGGTTTCCCGGGCAGGTTGCTGCAGGCTGTGGGTTAAGGTTGTTTTTATATGTGGCCTGGCAATTGTCCATTTGCATTAACATATGCAGTCTCTCAATTCACATACATGTAACCTTGTTGCAAAGCAGTCGTAAGACCAATCATGTTTAATTTCTATGCTGAAAATATAGTGAAGATAATTTTTTTTGGCTACAAAGTTTTCTTTATTATTTTTACATTATTAAACTAATATCAGGTTGATATTTGTAAGATAGTCTGATAAATCCTGGAATATAAATTGCACAAATACACCCTGCACATAAATATACACACCAAAAGAGATTAAAGAAAAAGAGAATAAGAGTTATCCTCATAATATGGGAGGTATAAAAAGGATCTAGGTTTAGAAAACATGCAGGGAAAGTTTTCAAATAAGAAACAGAACCAGTTTTTAAAAATATTTTTCATAACTACACATGTTCTATAACTAGAACCATAATATTTGTTGATTATTTAATGATATTTTATGGTTACTATCTACCACATGATCCCTGAAAAAAAGTTCACCAGAATGTTAAAAAAATTCCAATTTATATTTATTCTTATAATGGCAAAATGTGGCAATACTTTTAAATTATCTAAATAAGAACTTATTTTTAACCCTATATAAGAGTTTTGATTTCAGTAAGTCAAAGCCTGTAAAGAGACTCAACTTGAAATGTATTTGAAAGTCCTAAGTTTGATCCATGATGTTACAATTTATTATACTGATGACTTAGCATCAGTTAACCTGAAATCAACATTTTTTAAAAAGTTGTAGAATGATAATGATTTGTCTACTCAATGTTTGTTCTTATTGAGAACCAAAAGTGATCATGTGCATTTTGGTAACAAAGTTAGATCATCTACATTAAGTATTCTAGTCATTCTATAACAGCATAAGGTTTTTATAACTATTTAACAGAAAGATCAGTTCATCCAAAGCTAAAGACTGAGATCGTCAAAATTATAGCAAAATATATTTAAATACAATCTGGATATTTATATCATTTTTCAATAAAAAATATGTTTTTGTCTATATGTTGAGACTTTTATATAACATTTTTGGGAGCATTTGGTTAATATTAAATTTACACCAGGCTCTTCATAACTTACTTAGTGTTTTTTGCAGCTTTTTTAGCATTGTTTTCCCACAAATACAAAACATGCTGTTATGTCAGCTCTTAATATTTCAAAGTGATATCTATTAATATTAGTCTGGTTTTTTAGTTTTATTTCAAAGTGTTAGATAACTATAATTTTGTACCTAATTTTAAGTTATAGATATAAGGAACCTCATTAATTTTTAGTACATTTGTTCTGTATTGTTCTCTAAACCAATTTGGGGTTTACTGTAGTCTATATTAACTTATTAATAAATAATACAAGTGAACTATTCAAATTATTAATTACTTCATGTCAATTTCTTGCACTGTCACCATTCACACTGTAGAGGAATGTGTGATAAATTAACCGCATTGTGCAGCCCTGAATAACATCATTCACAGGTTATTTTGGGGGACACTGTTGTTCGTTTTCACATTGAACATTCACAGGTAAAACTGGTAATGCAAATACCTCTCTTCATGGCTGAATGTTATGGGTATTCTGTTTAAATGACAATGTTACATGTATTAGATTTATTTTTGACTGGCAATAGCCTAAAATTATTTGAAACAAAAATAAGAATGATAGAAAAATATAACCCGCCACTAGAATATGATTATGATCTTTGAAGATGCACGTTAGCCATGAGGCTGGGTCAGAAAAAGTATAAAAGAGAAGATCAAAATGTGTTTATTTGCAATAATGAAACATTATTTAATTTAATAAAATATATAACACCAATTATCAAAATAACAGCAATATATTTTAAAAATATAAGATAAATATATGATCAGATACATGGTTGAAAATGTATGGTCAATAAGCTAACATAATTTTAGTAAATTACATAAAATGTTTTAAATAATTTTTGGAAATAAAAATAAAAAATATGGCATTCTTATCTTATTGAAAACAATAAATAAAATAAAAATTTTGCCAGAATTATAGCTTCTGTATTAATTATTTCCCAGGAGAAGTCAATTAAATTACTTAAGTTTTCTCTCTGGCTGGTGTGGCTCAGTGGACTGAGTGCTGACCTGCAAACCAAAATGTTGCCAGTTTGATTCCCAGTCAAGGGACATTCCTGGGTTGCGAGCCAGGTCTCCCATTGTGGGTGTGCGAGAGGCAACTTCTTGATGTAGCTATCACACATCGATGTTTCTCTCCTTCTCTTTCTTCTTCCCTTCTCTAAAAATAAATAATTTAAAATTGTATTTATTTATTTTTTATTGTTGACACTATTACATACTACAAATTGAGTAAGGAAAGAATAAGAGTTTTGACTCAGAGGTTTGTAGTACCAGGCAGGTGAGAAAGAGAGAGAGAGAGAGAGAGAGAGAGAGAGAGAGAGAGATGCTTATAAGAACAATCAAACTAAAAAGCTTCTGCACAGTAAAGAAAACATCAACAGTCCTGGTTGGTGTGGTTTAGTAGATTGAGCTGGCCTGCGAACCTAAGGGTTACTGGTTCAATTCCCAGTCTAGGGCACATGTCTGGGTTGCATGTCAGGTCCCTAGTAAGGGGCACATGAGAGGCAACCACACATTGATGTTTCTCTCCCTCTCTTTATCCCTCCTTTCACCTCTCTAAAAATAAATACATAAAATGTTTTTTAAAAAAGAAAACATCAACAACATGGAAAGGGAACAAACCTTATGGGAAAACATATTTGCCACTGATACCTCCAACAAGGATTTGATCTCCAAAATATAGAAAGAACTCACAGGACACCACATCAGGAAGACAAATCAGCCAATTAAAAAATGGGCAAAGGACCTAAACAGACATTTCTCCAAGGAGGACAGACAGAGGGCCCACAAATACATGAAAAAATATTCAACATCATTAGCCACTAGAGAGGTGCAAATTAAAACCACAATGAGATACACTTCACATTGGTCAGAATGGCCACCATTAATAAATTAGTAAACAACAAGTCCTGGCAAGGCTATGCGGAAAAGGGAACCCCGGTGCACTGTTGGTGGGAATGTAGACTGATACAACCACTGTGGAAAACAGTGTGGAATTTCCTCAAAAAAATAAAGATGGAACTGCCTTTTGATCCAGCAATTCCACTGCTGGGACCATACCTTAAGAATACTTAATGACCAATTCAAAAGGAACTATACACATCAATGTTCATACAACATTATTTACAATAGCCAAGTGCTGGAAACAGCCTAAACACTCATCAGTAAATGAGTGGATCAAAAAACTGTGGTGCATTTATATAATGGAATACTGCGCAGCAGAAAGAAAGCAGGAGCTCCTACCCTTCAAGACAGCATGGATGGAACTGGAGAGCATCATGCTAAGTGAAAAAAGCCAGGTGGTGGAAGACAAATATCATGTGATCTCACCTATAACCGGATCCAAATCGACAAAACAAATGAGCAAAATATAACCAGCGACTTAGAAATAAAGAACAACTGGCAGTGACCAGAGGGGCGTGGGTAGGGGATAGTGGGGGAAAGAAGGGAAAGGGACAAGCCAAGGCCATGAAGGGAGGAGTCATGGGCACAGACGGTGGGGAGGATTGACTGTGGGAGCTGTGGGGACAGGATAGGGGCGACCAATGGGGAAGAAGCCAGGCAACTGTAACCGAACAACAATAACATAAAAAGAACAATAAAATGTTCATTTAAAAAGGAGATGGAGCAGTTTAATACTAATAAAAGATCACTATACATATGCTATGAAAAACAGAAAGTCAATATCAACAAAGACTGACTAGTTGACCATCTATGCCATGTTTTTGTTATCCACACTCACATAAGACAGAGAAAATTAATGGAAAGCTAAATTTAGCATAATTTAGTGTTTTGTGACTTTAAATGCTATCATGATGTGAAAATACAGATATTTAAATTTGCATTAAATTATTTACATTAGATTAGTGTGTTTATGTATATCAAAATATTTCAAAAGAAACAATTTTATTTACACTGACAGTTATTAATTTGCATGTTTTCATCATTTCAATCTCTAACTTTAAAAATGGCTCTTTTGACAAGACACATCTTAGTAAAGGAAATATTCACATATCAAGATGTTATTTTGTAAATAACTTGATTTACTGTTATTGTTTTAAGAGAACGTCTTTTATGTAGTGAAAATATCGTCCTCGTAATTACAATCAAGGCATTATGTTAACTAGAATACCAATAAAATAGGAATCTGGGCTTTCATCTTATTTTTCTCAACTTCTTTGGTTGCATTCAATATTTTAGAACAAAGGATAATAATTTTCTATCATCATAAATTTTGTGAGAAAAATATCTTTAATCACCCAATATGGTCAAAACAAGTTAGCATAAAAATAACAATAATTAGAGTAGTGGTATTCATGGAATTTTGCTTCCCACGTTTGTCAGATTTATATAACACACTGGACAGAAAACAGGCATAAGCTGCATTCTCATAAAATAAGCAATTCTGGAGGAAATTGCTACTGTAGAAGAGAACAAAAATACTCAAAGGGTTTAAGCACTATGTTTAAACTCCAGGAATAATTATAAAAGTCGAAATGAAATTATGAGAAACATCATAGATCTAGAATAAATTATGTTTGATCAAAAGACAAGTATAGTTGAAAATTGCACAGATTATTAGAGAATCCAATAGTGATAGCTATGTATCAATATAATACATGTATTTCTAAAATTTAATTATAATTAAAAGAAAAATATTATTAATTTATATGGGACAAAATATGATCTGATAAATTTTTAATTTGCCACATTAAAAAATGTCATTTCTGCTGTTTAAGGCTACCTTAATGAAAATCAAAAATATAGTAGTGGTGATGTGTAGGAAGGTCTGCATTTTTGTTTACTGTTTTTAAACTTTTTATAATAGAAGAATTTAAAATGGAATATTCCAATTAAACTATAAATCTATCAAACTTCATAAATATGTAGTTTTCCAAAAAGGAAGTATTCCCTCTTTTCAATGGGTATGCTGTATGGACTTCTCATTTGCATCTAAAACTAAGTCAATAATAACTCTGCCTCAATAATACTTCTAAAACTCAAAACTAAAATAATAGCTAAAATCTTGTCTCAAACATTATTGTCTCTTTGTTTAGGCCAAGTTAACCAAGATTTATTCAACTGCATTGTAGATTTCCAAGGATATGACTAGGTTTCCCACAGTCATGGGCTGTAATCAATTATCTTTTTTAAAAAAAATGAGATAGGCTTATTCTTAAAACTACCTTTAACGAGGCTCTGAGATACCTCAATAACAGAAATATTTATCTTTTTTTAAAATGATTTGTCGACCCCATGGCCCAAAATCTTGAAATAACTCAGCAAAAAAGCAAGAGCACAATAAGTATAAAATAAACTAACAAATCAATAAATCAAGGAGTTTTTCACAAAGTTATTAATTAAAGTTCTTCAGTTGTAAACACTAAAATTCACTATGCATAATTAAGCAAAAAATAAATGTTCTGTGAGAGTTATCAGACAGTGCACAACATTTCCTGGAAACTGGAGAATAAGTCATAAATATAGTTCAGAATCTAGTACAGTTTCTGTTTCAGGTAATAGAAACTCTTCTTTCATAGACAGATCAATCCATACACTAAAACAGAAATATACTGTTGAACAGTTTTCCTCTTAGCCCTGACATCACTGTTCTCATTATTCAAAGTTTTAGATATTTAAATTATTGTCTAAATTGGGTCACATCTTTTTGTTTAAGGAAAGAAGACATTTTTCACTTTTGCCCATCCAGGGTTTACTTGATTTGCTAAATGTCTCCATGATCACCATTTGAGGGATTACAGCTCTACAGGAAGTACTGTATTTAAGTAAAGACATCCCCCTAAAACCCCCCATTAAAATGGAATTCTTATTTAGCAATTCCAACTCCCTGCAGTATTTTGAATCCTGAAGTAACTCAAAGGGGAGAAATCAGAACTAGAGCCATGCATCGGGGCAGGATAATTTTTGAGGTGTGAAAAAAATTGGTCTTTGAACAGAAGGATCATCTTTTTAAAATATCAAATTATTTAAAAACAAAAGAATAACAAAACATACATAGTAGCTCCCCCGTATCTGCTATTACCCTTTCCCTGGTCAGTTAATGGGGGGTCAACCACAGTCTGAAATAATAAATGTAAAATTCTGAAGGTAAACAATTCATCAGTTTTAATTGGTGCACTACTCTGAATGGTGTGATGAAATCTGGAGCCAGCCTGCCTGTCCCTGTCAGGATGTAAATCATCCCTTTGTCCAGGGTATCTGTGCTGTATGTATACACCCAACTTATTAGTCGCTTTGTAGCTGGCTCTTTTTCAGTTCCAGTGTCACAGCATCAGGGTACTTGTGTTCAAGTATCCCTTATTCTACTCAATGGCTCCAAAGTGCAATAGTAGTGATGTTGGTGGTTTGAAAATGCCCAAAAGAATCAGTAAAGTGCTCCCATTACCAGTGAAAAGGTAAGTATGTACCTAATCTGTAAATTAAACTTTATCATAGGTATGTATGTATAGGGAAAAAGACACAGTGTATAAAAGATTGATACTATCTGTGGTTTCGGGCATCCAATGGGGGTCTTGGAACATATCCCTGTGGATAAGGAGGCAGTGTTGTGTATATATATTATATTATTTTCTATATTCATGTGTGTTTCTGCTTATATTTATATTCATTTATTTTGAGTAATTTTTTCATTCATTCCTGGATTCTGGCAATTAGAAAAGTGAACACATGTTTTGATCTAAAAGGTGATGATCCTTTCCTCTTCCCTCATACTCACATGTTGTGTGCTGCTTACTGGCCACTGTTATCACTTTTACTTTTTGCTCAGGTTACACAATTATAAGGTGAGAAGAGGATACAACCATAAGGGAAATATGAAATAAAACAAACTCCTTGATATGAAGCATTTGAAGCTTACCAAGATTATTCCCACTAAATAGCATTCAGTTTGTTTTGTTAATGAATTTCTTCAACTTTACTGATCAGAGATACCCAATTACCCATCTCAACTAAGCAAAGTTGCAAATTGTTAAACATATTTCTCACTCCATAATTATCAGAAAGGGGCACATGAACCCAGCCTGACTGATTAAATGTTCTTAGCTGGGAAAACCACTCCTCCAGTTCATATTATATCTGTATTACTCTGGCAACAAAACTAGACAAAACATAAATGAAATAAAAATTGCAGATGAATATCTACAGTGAAATTGACAGAAACATGTTTAACAAAATAACAGATAATGAAATCTAACAATATAAAAAGGGATATTTTGGCATCAACACATGGTTTTATTTAAAAATTGTTTTAAATTTTAGCCAATGTAAACTTGTGTGCCCTGCCAAGACTGAGTGTTATGGTTTAGAATTACTTAATAACAATTAAAAAAACTGGAAGTATATATGGAATAACTTTTATTCAATATTGAGCAACAGATGGTACAGGATTATGATCTTTGACAGAAGGTACATGAATGAAGTGAAGCCTAAAATGTCTGGAGGCAAGTTTTAGAACATAAGTCTGAGAGAAGGAACTAGAAAGATGCTTAAATATTTTACAGTTTTGAATCACCAAGGTAAGCTTTTGGAGAAGCAGAAACATCTAGAAGTTTTTCATTAGAATTCCTCAAAAGAGAAAACTATGTAAAGAAAGAGCATTAGAAATGTACCTAAGTCCCTTTGCGTATTTGACTTAATACCCATCTGCAAGCGTAGTGTGAAAGTCTGTGAGGCCAATGACATAAAAAGTGCAAGAGAGATTTATAGTTCTGGGGTCCTCTAGACTGAAAAATAGCCAGAGGTCAAACAAAAGCTGGTCAGGTTTTCGAGACCTCACTGAATGAATGGATAGAAGAGTCTTGTAGGGTCATAATATAATAGAAGATCTAAAATAAGCTTTAAAGTAAAGACAACATTAAATGCATCATCTTAAAAACTTCCAAAAACCTCAATTAAGTTATTCTGCAATTAGCTATCCAAACAAATTTTAAAATGTTTAAAAGAATTATGGTACAATCCAATGTTCAACAATACATCCACAATGTCTTCCTATCATAAACTATTTATAAGCAAGTAGAGTACCTGTAAGGAATATGAAGATGTTTCAACTTTTGAAAGTTAGTCCATGTAATTTACCACAGGAACAGATTTAAAACATACACACACACACACACACACACACACACACACACACACACATTTTTTAAAAATCTCAGGTGCAAAAATTATGTGAAAAAAATTGAACCATTACAAAATTCTCAGCAACTCAGGGCTAGAAGAGAGACATTGGAATCAAATACAGGGACAAAAGGAAAACTTACAGAAACGGTCATACTTGATTATAAAAGTCTGAGTGCTATCCCTCCAAAATCATGGAATTAGATGGCATTCATTGTTTATCCAAGTAGCTATATTTAAGATGAATAATCAAGATTGCACTTAAATTAACATGAGTAAACAACATGCTTTCCAAACCCTCAAGGTTTGGATGGGTTAATATTTAGCAGCAGACAGAGACTTTTTCAGTCTAGATACGAAGAGATGGAGAAGTGGGAGCATCAAAAATTAAGTGGAGTCAGAGAAATCAATGAAGCCCAGGTATAATGTATGCAAATACCCTTTCTATGTGAATCACAGGTAAAGCTTATCAATGGAAAAGGCTACATCTATACATATTCAATCAAAATGTCCATATTACATGAAATGTTTCCATTTATCTGTCTGAGAATCTTTGTGGGGTTCGACGTCTCCACAGGGTGTCAAGAGCAATCGCCACTAATTAACTACATTTTTCTCCATGTAAGTTCATTCCCTCTTAAATCCTAAATAGAGTGGAATACAAAGAAGGCACTATTTGGCTTTTTGCATACTATTTATTTTTATCTTAATGCCATAATGATATACCAACATTTGAGGGTATACATCTTTATACTGGTGTATTTTACCAATAACTATTGTTATGTTTTTCTATTCCTTATAACTTTTGTACAGAAAAACAAGTAAAAGTTATTTTAATGAAGTTATATTTTTAACATTTTATGATGGTTTTGTTATGATATTCAGTGCATATTAATCCTTGCAAAAAAAACTAACTTATTATGAAAACCTATTACCTACCAATTTACAATTTCTAATAGCAAGAATATGTTATAAATATAAATAGTTATAGAAAAATAAGTAATTTTAGCTATAATGTAGCCCATTCTCCATTTTTTACAAATTAGGAGATTCAAACTCAGAGAGGAAGGGTGCATTAGTTAATATTCAACATTATATTAATTTTTATATCAATTTTAGGCTACCTTTTAATTTATCATACTAGAGTTAAGGACTTGAAAAGTGTTACAGTTTAAAAGAATCAGTGTAATAAGGGTAAATTTAAATAGGCTTAAAATGAGGAAGAAATTACCGTTAATACTCACACATTAATGAATGTAATTATGAGGACATATAAACATATACAGTGAAAAGTTAAGTTGAACATGTGATTATTTTCTTACATAAAATAAGGAATAAATAATAATTTTAGAAAGGTTTTTAAAACAACCATGATACATTTTTAGGAGAGACATTCAATTTCAGTTTAATCAAGGTTATACTTAGGAATTAAGCAATTATAAGATAACATAAAGCATTTTGCAATCTATGATCTAATAGTCATTTCATTCCAGGCTTTTACATTTTCTTTGTCAATTAAATGGGAAACTTTTTAGATTACACTTATAAATCCTTATGTCTATAGCTAGATGTCGCTTCTTTTCTTAAGGTGTCACGAGAATCCCTCATGTGCTTGACATCTATTGATCTAATCTACTTAATGGTTTTCTTTTCTGCTATAAATCTACATCCTGGTCTTATTTCAAAATGGTAATGACCCTCACAATTTTCTTTTATCTCAAAAAGGATTAACTAAAACATTTTAACATTCAAGATGGACAAGATTATAATTAGGTATAATTTCAGTTACTCTCAAACAGATTATCCAGTTTTTGTAGCCATGCATAAACAAAGATACCAGAAATAGCAGACAAATGTATGAGAATGGATTGATATCAATCTAGTATAAATTGAAAGTACTAACAATGACAATATTCATATCTTATGAACCTGTACCAGAGCCCACAAGTTTCACCTCACAAAGCCCAATACTTAATTATTTAACTCATACAACCTTCCGATAGCCTTCCCTGATTACGAGGAAAGTGGGGACTGAGTAGTATAATGAATATCAATAACACTATTTGATGCCTAGACCAAAATGCCTTCTTATGCAACTTGGGGATTTCGAAGCTAGATAAATGATTTAGGAAACTGGAAAATATTCTGTAGTAATTAGAATGTGAGTTATTCCAAGGTCAGCAGGGAACAGCTAAAAAGCAAGTGGTTTAAAATAAAGAAAAAAATCTACAGAATTATTATTGTATAAATACCTGAAGAATAAAAAATTACATGGAAAGAGGAGTAGAAAAACTGGGGATGGGGAGCTACACAGATTTATCTAAACATCACTGCAACTGCATTCCAGTTCCATCATGATATAAATATTCATAGTCATTCACTATAGGTATTTTTGTTTTTTGTTTATTTTAAAGTACTTTGTAAATTATATAGAGGAAAATAGACTTATATCATTGCCATTCAAAATTCATGGCCAGCGATACCTAGTGATTTGAAGACCATCAGTTTAGTGACATGTCTCCTTACTATACGGTACTGCTCCCTCATACACTGGGTCATGGAATTCAAAATAATTAATTAATTGTAAAGAAAAATGATAGTTAAAACTAAGAAAATAATTCACATTCCAGAATACTGATCATTATCCAAGACATAGACTTAATCAATTGTGTGCCATCAATAAGATTGAAAGTAGAAGATAAAGAGAAAAAAGAGGAATTCAGAGTGAGAAAAAAATGACCCAATTTTCATTAATCATCAATAAATAAAATAAAAAAAAAGGTCATGTTGCAAGCATACATGATGACTAGAATATATTTGCAGTTATATCACATTATATTTTTATTTAAATAGTTATTGAAATAAATGATTCTATTTATCTTTTTCTCCTTGCTCTAAAGGTACTCTGGTCTTGAGGATATGTGTTTGATACAATCATACTGAAATCACATGGCGATGCTATCAGGAGTCAGTGATTTAAAGGATTCAAATCTCCTAGAGAATGACAAAAAACTATAAAGAAAGACTTTCATTATGTACTCTCTAACAGTATTTTAGAAGTTTGTATTTATATATGTTAGATACAAAGCTTAAGATACATATTTGCACGTGTTTATGCCCTTGGTATTTGTATAGCAATAATTTAGCAATAAAACTCTAGTATTTGCAAATAGTTTGTTATATTTTACTTAAAAATTTAAGCAATTTTTAACATAATCATTGTTTCAATATATTAGAGACAAATAAACTATGGGTAATTAAAAGTTTTGACAGAAGTCTTATACTAAATTATTACTTTTCTCTTTAAGTACTTGGTATAATCTTTCTATTCCAGAGCAAATATACTATATTAAAATACAGTTTAAGGTCATAAAGTCAGCTATCTGTTTAATAATTATTCATAAAATATCTATCATATGCTAACTACCCACCATTCTAAGTGCTAGGGAAAGTAAAGAAAACTTTGCTTTACTTTCATGAAGTCTATATTCCACTAAGAGAGATGGAAACAGATTCCCGGCAGATCAAAGATCAACTAGATTCTTTGCATGTATTATCAAAATTGAACTTTTGTTATGTTTTTATTTTTTATGTTTTTACTTAATTTTTATTGCATTTTCCCCATTACCATTTAGTCCCCTCATATCCCCCTCACCCCAGTAATCACCACCCTGTTGTCCGTGAGTCCTTTTTCCTTTTGTGCTCTTTTGTCACATTTCAACTTTTGCTATTAAAATGAAAATAGTTTTCTAATAAGTGTCATTATTTTTCATGTATTTATTTACATTGAATTTACTGGAGTTATGTTAATCAACAAAATTACACAGGCCCCTGTTGTAAAATTCTATAATACATCATCTGCACATTGCATTGCTTTCTTAGCAGCCAAAAGCTAGTCTCCATCCACCACCATTTATCCCCAGTTTGCTCATTCTACATGCCTCCACCTCCCTTCCCTCTGGTATCACCATACTCTTGCCTGTGTGCATGAGTTTTTCATGTCATTCTGAATTACACAAAGTAATGTGCAAAATTATTGTAAGCATTATAGGCAAATTTTCATAAATAATCTGAATCAAAGCCTAATTTATATTATCTTCACTGAGATTTGATTTAGAGGCAGAATAGGTAAAAATAATGAATGCAGTTTTTTAGTTATTTTAAAAATATTTATTGACAAACTGCCATATACTGGAACTGATAATAAGTTTTGATTGTGTGTGTGTGTGTGTGTAGAATATAAGTGTGTTCGGGGATAGATATACTAACTCAATAATTACAAAAAAAAGCTTATTATAGGTATCTTAAGTAAAAAGAAAAGAGGGACAACCGTTTGAAATAAGAGCATACTGTATGGAACTTTTTTGTATCACAAAATATCAGAGAAAAGGTTTGTGACAAAGTGACTTTGAATTGAACCCATAATGAGCAAGGGATAGTTATTAAGATTAAGGACTAGGAAACAGCAATCATGGGGGGAAATTGTGCAAAAAACACTGAGCCCAGAGGGACTTTGTTGTTTATCAAGAATTTAAAATGAGAACAGTACCCCTTATTTCACAATGCAATGATATGATGTCCAAGGAGTAGACAGAAACTAGATACTTTGGAAATTTTTTAGGCTATAGTAAGGTTTTTTTGAATTTATCTTAAAACTAAAAAGCTGTCAGAAAGCACTGTCGAGCAAAGATTGGTAATTTTATCTCATTTTCCAAAAATATATTACATTGAGTTATGCTATAAAACTTCATTAAAGTTGAAGAAAATATACATATAGAAATAAGTTGGATGGTTGTTGTTGCAATAGCACAAGAAATAAATATCATTAAAGCTTGATTTAGTGGCAGTGGGAATCACTAAAAATATATACATAGAAGGAAAGAGTTGAAAACAAAATTGGTGATTGGCTGGTTGGAAGAATGGTGTAAGGGGCTCTGGTTACAATACTGACATTTTCCCTGAGAGCGGACTGTTAATAAGATCTCATCTGAGATCTTATTAAAAATGACTCATCTGAGTGGTTTTAAAGAGACCAAAAGTAGCCATGAAGTGTTAGTCACCTATACAGATTTGAAAGAAGACAAACACAAGGCTATCTAGATACTGGATTTTGCACAAAGGGTGAAGCCAGGATAGTTGTGTCACTGGCTGCCGCTTTTCATGCTTCACCTTCTTTCCCTTTCACCCTGCACTCCTTAAGAAAATGGCTTCCTTGACTTTCCCTTTCTATCCTGAAGCCCATCCTCCATGTTGCTTTTTGGGAAGTTACCGTCAACTCTCCTACCTTCCCTGTGCCCTAAATGGTGAAATTATTGCTAAGAAAAATAAAAGGTATTGGAGAGAAATGAAAATAAAAATGCTCTGCTTTGTTTTTAAACTATAAATAGAAACTTCATTATACATGACTCTTCCTTTCTTTGGAAACATATTCTTTGAGGGCAGGGCTGATGAACAGGCCCTCTGATGAGGCCCTCATCAGACTCTGATGAGCTCAGGGTCTGGTATAAAACAAGCAATTCAAAACAACTGATGAAGTAATAGGAATAAATTAAAAATGAGATAAATGTCCAGCTATCTAATGAATATAGTTTTCATATTTAAAACTAATTTAAATATTATTTTATCATGGTATTTATTTATGTGTTTACATAGTTCTTTATCAATCACTGGCTTTCATTTCCTCCCCAGTACTGTATATTTTATTTTCAACAAAGAAAAAGCTTGTTCATTTTTTTTCAGTCTAGGTAAATGATATTTCACAACAGCATTTAGCAACTATAGCGACTTAAGAGGAAATAATTCTAAAAGTATAAATGTTATGACTCAAAGTTTATGACAAGATAAGTCATTCAAGGTAAATAATTTAATTTAATAATATGACAAGAAGTAAATTTACTTTGCGGGACCAATGGAAAGAGCACAAACAAGCATGCTATTCTCTTTTCTGGTTGAAATTTCATTCCATACTCAATGAATAAATAAATAAATAGCTACATTATACTTTGTGGGGACATTTACCTAAGATAAGAATAAGATATGCATAAGGGATACCTCTGTTGTTTTTAATAATTTGATAGTAGGTTATGCAATTCAAAGTTAAGCTTCACAGTGTATCTTCCTTGAATTAAAACTGATATTTTGACAACATAAAGACTTACCTGTATTTTACTGTCACTTAATAAAAATTTTAGAATCTTCCAAGGTCAAGATTTTACTTTCTCTGAGGAAATAACTTTCTTAATAAAACTCCCTTAGATCTTCATCTTGGTTTTACATGTATGCTTGGTACCTCATTTGAATGCAAAGCTCTACCTAACAGTAATAACTAGTCCTATAAAGTCTGATACCCTATATCTCTACACTGGGATAGTTGCTGTAACTAATAATAATTAAGTAATTCCCTTAAAGTTACATGGTTTAAAATTAAAATAAGAACTGGACAAAAGAAAGAATGAGTTCAATATAGATTAATTTAAATTATTGTGCTAATCATATGTTTCTATTTTATTAATAAACCGTAACAACTAATTAAAATGCAATTAGGTTAGTGATTAGAATCTGGTAGATATATTTATATCTTTTAATTCACCCATTTTTAAAATATGAAATTCTTTTAAGTAGTTTTCTGGGTAACAGTAAGAAACACAGCATATTGTAGAAAATGCCTTTTCCACTACCCAAAATTAATTAGAATATTAGAGATCAGAAAAGTCTGTGTGGGTAAAATTGATCACATTGTTTTAAACAAATTAATGTTTAATCTTGATGGAGCTAAAACTCATTCAGAACAACTGCCCCTCCCCACTTATCTCGCCACACACACACACACACACGCTCGCGCACAGACACACATCCTGTCTAAAAGTACATGAGAAGAAGGGTAATTTCATTTAATTTCCATGAGACAGAAGCCTATGTTGTATAGCCTTGAACATTGATGCTAGCACAATTAGAGGTTCAATAAATATTTTTCTAATGAGTAAATGGATAACAAGTTTGCTTTTTGTGATGGGTTCATAATCCACTGGTGTGATTAAATTATCTATTAATTATATCTGTAAATGATTTTAAATAAATATTATTTATCATTTAAATAAATAATAATGCACCCAGTCTCTAATATTAAGCACTAAGCTTATTATAGTAAAGTTTATACAGCTCTTGAAGTGCCTTAGTTGTCTTTAACTGCTTGCAAACTTTACAAAAAGGTTGTCATTGACTATAGAAAATTTAAGATTGTTATATCAAAAATTTCCATAATAGCAATTGCTTGCAGGTAGAATTTTTCCCTTTTACAATCAAGAAATGATGGAACAATAGTTTTATTATTATGAATATGCTTAATAATTATTGAAAATATTTCACTGTATAATTTTTAAACTATCATTCTTATTTTCAATTTTTAAAGAAAACAATGCAGAATCAAATGCTCTCTGACCCATGTTTTAAAATTCTTGTATCATTTGAGTGTAAAAAAATACAGAGATCGAACCTCATTTGTTTTATGTCTCCATTTGTGCCTTCTACTTAATTTTTATGCCATGATCAAAATTAAATATTGAAATGCGTTCTTCTTCTCATCTTTTCATAAGGCGTAGTTGTTGAGCAGGGGTTACTGTGGTTTCGTATCACTGTGCTAGGTGCAAAAAAAGTTGTTCCATGTTGCTTCAATCATAACTGACAAAAATATATGCCTTTAACAGCTAATGATGTTTAATAAAGTGCATTTTTCAACTGGGTTATAAATTGAAGTTGCTACCAGGTGCTGTTATTTAGTTTCTTCTGATATCAGAATTATAAATAAGTAATATTTTATAGCCTATCAAGTTTTAACCACCAGATATAACAGTTCTAATATATACATAAACTCCAGCTGAGACCTGAAGTACCTCTTTCCCTAGTTAGGTGCTGCCCCCTAAAGATGATCTCAAATTATTTTTAACTGGAAACCAGTTGTTAAAAACAATATTGTTTTTCATTAAGCAGGTTATTTTCTTATTTGGACATAATCTTTATTAATTTGTTTAAAATATTTTCCAATAAATTAAAATTGTTACTAGTATAATTAAATTTTTGTTGTATTTAATATAAAATAATAAACAATTGTCTTTCAAAAACATTGAATTGTGTAAATCATTAAAGTATGATTTACAAGGATATTCAGCATCTCTATTATATATGCTAGATATGATATATGTACATATTTAAAATGTAATTTGAAATATTTTTCAGCACAGCTATTTTTGAAAAGATACATCAACTATATATGTTAGAAAAGTATACAAACTTTCCTGAAAGAAAGGAATTATATGTATCTACTTTCAGAAATACAGTGAATATATAGTACAATACTGTATGTATTCATTATTTAAGAAATCTTGTTCAGCAATTAAAATTGGATGATATAATACTGAGTAAAAACCATTTAAGCCAATTTCACAAAAGAATTTTTTTTTTACATTTTTATTGTATTTTTCCATTACCATTTAGTCCCTTCATATGCCCTCACCACTGCAATCACCACACTGCTGTCCATGTCCATGAGTCCTTTTTCCTCCAAAATAATTGTCTTTTGAAAAACTGTGAATTATTTAAAAGAAAAAATCTTATTTTATGTTATTTAAAATGCCGATTTACAGAAAAATTCCCTTAATTCAAATATATGATAATGTGTGACTCTGATCAGTTATAATTCACTCTTAAGTTCTGGGTTTAATTATAGCAGCTTTTTTAAACAAAGATGGTATTTTTTTACTCTAAAATTCAGTTTCAAAAATTAATTGGTTTAAAAATATTTTACCTGGTATTGAGAAATTTCAAATATGCAATAAATATCCCCAAAGTGTTTAACAAACTATAGACTTGGGACTGGTTAAGCAGTGCCAAAATTATGTCTATCACATCAGAGAAACAAGTAATTTTAAATTAATTTGTAAGCAAACTATATTTGAAGAAAACGAATTTGCACAGCCACACTGAAATGTGCATTGTCTGCCCGGATATTTAGTAAGATAACATTATTTTGTTTCTAATTCAAAGAAATCAGTAGTTCAACTTTGACATGTAGAATATTTGAGTTAAATGTGTAACAAATATGGTGATTTTAAGCATTTAAAACACATATTACATCAAAAAATAAATTATTAATCTTATCTATGCTGACTTGTAGAAATTACACTTGTAACTTGGTAAAATAAAGAAAAACAATTTTTAAAAATTGTACACAAATTCAATGTTATACTCTTTAAACTTAATTTTATTATTCCTCCGTGTGTGTGTGTGTATGTGTGTGTGTGTGCGCGCAAAGGTAAAAATGGTATAAGTAATTATGCCATTACATAATAAGTAATTTAGTGGGCTTGGACTTCATAATGATACTAAAAGATACAAGAGAAATAAAAACATATTATGAGACCAAACAAAACATGTGAGGAAAAAGAGGAATAAATGTATTAATTTGTTATAAAATGTTGCTTTCACTTTTCAAGTAACATAATAAAGCCCTTCCATTTGCATTCTCTCTCTCTCTCTCTCCACACCCATATACAGCAAAGACTGCTATTGGAAGACTAAATGACCTCCGTCAACCTTAGTGCAGCTTTATAATCATCCCCTGTCCATTTATAGCTCTTTATTGAGAAAACAATGGTATAATAATACACTAGTCTTAAAATTTTCTAATAAGTGTTTTGAAATACATAACAGGTAATAAATTGCTCAATGGTTTAGAACTTAGAACATGCCAAGTATAATTCAGTCTTTCTATTTCCCCAATAGTGTCTGAGCTAGATATTATTGTCTTCTCCATTTTGGGGGCAGGAAATTATACATTAAAAGTCTAAGTACTTATTCACATTTACCAGGAGTAAAAAGAAGTAACTCAATTAAACAAAGGAAATCCCACTTACTTTCTTTGACTTTTCACAGAGAAAGTGGAAATTATTTCTCTCATTTTTGGGTTAAAGAATGATTTTTAAATATGCAGGTTTTATATAAAATTCTATAGAAACAAGAAATTCAAAAATTATTTAATTTGTATATTAGCTAGATGATTTAAGTGTACTTCAGGTACGCCTGAATGAGATAACCTAATTCTTCTTCTATTTGGAATTTTTATTGGAGAAACATTTTATTAGAAAAATAAAATGTAAGGTTACTCTGCCCACTCTATGAAGATTAAATAACTTCTGTACAAAAGCATCAGAAATGAGATCATTTTAAAGTCCAGAAAAAACTCAGATAGCTCGTAATAGATTGGTTCTAAACCTAAGTAGGCAGAAAGTTAAAAACAAACTCAAGATTGATTTAGTTGTAGGCCTTGCTACAAGATAAAAACAAGAGAATAATACTAATTTTCTAAAGCTTGGAAGAAGGTTATAGGTGTTTTTTACATTATTGAATACTGAGTAATTTTTATGTTTATAAAAAGAATTTAAAAAATGAAATTGTAATAAATGACTTGGACTAAAGAAATAATCATACAGGTAAAAGATATGCCCTTATGCATTACTTTAAATTCTAACCTTCTATGAATAAATCATACTTAATAAAACAGTTTGATACTAATTTTTACACTATCTAAAAGAAGAATAGTTCTATGAGAACCTTCATAAAGCAAAATTGCATTAAGCAAAAAAAGCATTTACCATTAATATATTGAAAAAATGTTAACATTCCCAGACTTCCCAAAATAACCTACCAAATCATACCAAATAACACAAAAAACCTAAAATACTAACCTAGAAGGGAAGCAGGAACGCACAAAATAAACGGAGATAAAGCATGGATGCTCACACAGACAGTGCAGCACTGTGGCACTTGATGCAGAGATGCCAAGAGTGGTTCCTGGAGAAGAAGCTGGGTGGTGCCACTCTTGCTGTTTGTGGGGGCATGCTTTTACACCAGCTTGCTGCCAAGCAAACACTGAAAGTGATTTTTGCTTCGTCCTGTAAAAGTGAAAATCCTGTTCAGGTTTCTTTTGGCTAAACAAGAAAGGTTCTAATGTAGGTCTTCCATGAAAGTAAAGTGATGTCACGTAGACTTTTAAAAAGCGGGGGGTACCTGTATATATTTAATTATAATGCTCAATAGTTAGCTTTACAGAAGGAAATACACACAAATATCTAATGAAAGCTGATAGTATTTTTTTCACAATACACAGAAATGGAATAACTATTATCTTACGGACGTTTATTTTGGATAAACCTCTTTTATATAATTGTCCCTTTCTTCCAAAGACAATTACATTGAGAGGCTAAGATGCGTTAAGTAAAAAACGGTCAAAAAAAAAAAGCCAGATAAAAGGGGTATTGTCCTAATAGAGTTCACATTCTAGTAAGGAGGTAAAGATATTAAGCTAACTAAATAAGTAAAACCTATACTATGTTAGATAATGATATATTTGAAGAAAAATTGGAAAGCAAATGGTGATAGGCAATTGGAGGCTGAGCTCAAGGGTAAATTTTAAAGCAGGTAATGTCTCACTTGGTGAAATAAAAAATATAAACTATGAGGCAATATTTATAAACACATATCTGATAAAAAATATCATACACATCAATAATAAAATTAACGGCACAATTAAAAATGGGCAAGAAATATGGAGACATTTCAATGATGAAGATATACTATACAAAAGGTTAATAAAGTGAAAAAATACTCAATATCATTAATCAATAGAGAAATGCAAATCATAACTACAATATCATTTTTCACCTACTAAAATGATTGTCAGAAATAAAAAAAAGTTTATGAAGAAATACAGAAAGAGGAACCTTCAGTATTAGCTGGCAAGAAAGTAAAATGATGCAGCACATTGCAAAATGTTCAGATTCCTGAAAAATCAAATCTAAAACTACCATACAACCAAGAAATTACAATTCTAACTCAGCCTAAGAGGAATGAAAGCATATATGATCACAGCCTTGCACATGGATGGTCATAGGACCATTATTCCTTGTAAACAAAAAGTGGGGACAACATAAATTTCCATCAATTGATAAGCGGTTGAAAAATCCAATATACTATATCCAATATGATGGAATACAATTTAGCAATAAAAGGGCTTGTGCAACCTCATGGAAGAGCCTCAGGGGTATTATGGAAGTAAAACAAATGAATGCATCCTGAGCAATGTGCTGTCAGGCTGTTAAGTTGTTATGTGAACATTATAGCGTGCACTTAAACGAACCTAGGTGCTACAGCCCACTAATACACCTTTGCTAAGTGACATAGCCTATTGCTCTGGAGGGGAAAAATAATTCTCCTTCTATTCTTTGGAGTTCTTGACCAAGACATCCTTGTAATAAAAAGAAAGGTTATGAAGAGAAAACACAAGTTTAATAACATGTATACCTCCTGTACACAAGCGAGGGACACAGGAAAACTGGACAATACACCAAATGGCACTCTGCCACCTTAAAGATCACCTTCAGCAAAGTAAACATGTAAAGTTGTCACCAGATTAAGTCTTTCTTCTGCACTGATCAGTTTCTAAAGATAAAGTCATTCCTCTCTTCCAGCCACAAGGAAGGAGACGCTCTTACAAATGGAGATTTCCCTTACAAATGCAAATATGTTTTACATAGGTTAACATCTACTTGGTTTTCAGAGCTTGTCCCTTTGTCTGTTCTTTCTTAAAATTAACCAAACAAAACAATCCTTATGCCAAATAGAAATACATCTGGGTGACAATTCCTGTTCCCCTGGGCTCTTGGCTGCAAACCTGTGTGGCACGTCACTATACGAAATACTGTAGGCAACTGTCAAGTGATGGTAAGTGCTTGTTTAATGCATTGCACGGTGCCATTATGATGCCTATGAAATCATTAGGTGTAGGAGTTTTTGGTCTCTGTAATAATCTTATGGCACTAACTTTGCTATACAGTTCTGATTCTGGTGCCCGGCCAGGCCCCTGGGGTGAGGGACTTAAAAAGATAAACCTGGTACCATTTGCTATTGTGGCACCAATTGCCTACCAGGCCTGTGACCTTGTTAACCATGACTAATAGTAAAATACTCTTCTGAGTTTATGTTCTCAGGACTGGAAATAACTGGGAAGCAAGAACAGAACGTGACTGACTGCTCCCTAAAGCCACAGGCAGAAAATGACATTGGAAGAAACTGCAGGCTCAGGTTACAAGGCCACTAACATCCCAGGGGTCTCACAACAGCACCTGCCACCCTTTTATAACCCCGTTATAATTTAAGAAAAGCTCAAAACCCCCACCCCTCGATGTTGGTGCCTATCTCCTTACCTAGCCCTTTCTCCCTCTTCTTCCAGAAGATGATGTGATAGGGGCTAAGAATATAAAAAATTGTTTTTTCTTTACTTAAAAACAAATTCTATTCAAAAAGGAATTCATCCTATTAAGATTTATATTTTCAAGGACACATAGCAGAGAAAAGGCAATCAGAAGGGGAAAAAAATATCCAGACTACAATGATTTCATCTACTGAAATTTTGTCAAATGCTTAGTAATAAAAAGATTAAATATTAACCTATGAAAAGATGACGACTATTTGTTTTCTAACAATTTAAAGTAAAATTGGCAAAATTACCTCCAGAGACATTAGAAAGAAACAACTTAGAGTTGAAATCACGTTCTTGCACCAAATTTGAGTGACTTTGATGGCTCCGATCTGTGTTTTAAGGAGAATATATTCCAAGTTTTAAAGCTAATGTATTATTACAGATGGGGACAGGAGAGAGAGGGGGGAGTCATGAGGCTCCCTCCCCTGCCTCAATTATTGTCTCACTCGCAAGAGAATAATTCACATTAAGAGACAAACATGTATAGTGGAAATGGAATCTCAAGTTTATTTGTGAAACACATACAAACATGAAGCTGCAAGCAGGCACCAGGCAAGTCTAAAGTGTCCCATATAGAGAGAAAGGAAAGTCGTTAGCAAGTTGTTCTATATACTTGAGCCCAGGCTATGAGTAGATACTTAGCTAATCTAAGCACCTGACCACTGGGGTTCAGGAGTTATATACCTTAGTCAGTTTCTTGGTTCCCTCCCCTTCTCCCCCTTCTAAACCTTGGGACTAATGTGCAGATACAAAGGCTTTCTTTCCCAGTTAGTCTTAGCTAGTGAAATTGTTACAGAGGTCGGGCTCCATCTTTCTTCCTTCCCTTCCGTTCCTGCTTGAGACATTCAGGACACCCAGCCATCTTAGTAACACTGTTACAGAAGCCCCTTTTCCCAGCACGGTCTCACGGACTCTCCTCTCCAGCTGCCCTATTTTGCTTGCAACCCTGCAACCTTATCAAACTGAGCTCAGGGCTGCTGAGTTAACTGGCGAGACGTGTTTTCCTTTTGCTCTAGCCTCCTGGATTGAGTCCTTTGTCAGACTGTAATGGCGAGGGCCCTGCTTTATTTCCCCTCTGGCCGCTCATTCCTAGCTGCTGCCTAACAATATGACTTTTGATAATTCACCAGTTCATGCCTGCTGCCTTTCAGAGAGGAAAACACCATTAACACATTTCCGAAATGACCAGGTTAGCTTCTCAACATGACCTGTTAACTTCTGATAAAAATTAACCTGATAATATATTTAACCAGTTAAACTAATAAAATATTTAATTCCTTTGGAGTATTTAACTGTCTGTATGTGTCTTAGTAATTTCCTTTTAGTAAGTATACCAATGAATGTTAGTTACCAATTCCTGCTTACTCTTTGCAGAGTAGAGAGGATAGACCGTCACTTAAATCTGACACTGGTGTAGTAGAAAACATTTTTTTTTAAGTGGCTACTGCATCAAAATTGTTAGTAACATAAGCTGATTATAATACTGTCAGTCCTTATGAACATTATAAGCAGTTGATTCTCCCGCCATACTCTAGTCACCTCAAGGATAATAGAATGAGCAACCATGCAATATTCATAGACAGTCTTGCATGGTGAGAGAATAAATGAGACTAGAACAGTGGACCAATTGAACATTTTAGTGATCTAATTTTCAATTTGCTATTTTATTGTATTTTTGAATAATAATATCTGTCATAGAAACTGCATTTCAGGTGTATAATTATTTGAACAATAATAAAATAATCCATTATATAGTTATTTTTTTGATACTGATGTGACAGATATTGGAATGAACAGAGAAACCTCTGCAAATGTCGTCCCTTTTGAGAAACTTTTCTGATTTCACGAAGCGGAAAATATGATCTTATTTCATATGGTCTTCTTGACTTTTGAATAACTCTCTACCCCTTACATCGTAATGTAATTAATTAGTTAGGAACTTTCTCTTATTTCTCTCACAACCATTACCTTCCTCCCCTCATCTATGGGTAAGTCCCTAACAGATGAGGAGAAGTCTTACCTTTCCTCCCAGGGGTCGTGGAGTGTAGTTACTTGTTATGGGGAAGAAGTTCAGCATGGGATGATACAAAATGAAATCAAAGACGAACAGAAAGAAGAACAGGTGTAAGGAAAAAGGAAGGAAATAATGAATGTATATCTCTTTTATCCAGCGTGTCTCTTTCTACGCCAACGTCACTGCATATGCGTAAATGAGGGGAATGAGTCACGTGGTCGAGACTATCCTCTGTGTGGTAAAGTGGGCGTCCTTTGTTCAGGGAGGGATGACACAGCAAAGTTGCCCTGCAGGAGGGATTTTAAAAGTTCAGGGAAATAATCAAATCTACTGCAAGTACTACTGTCACCCCTATATACACACAGAAATAATTTATTTTATATTCAACACCTCTAAATATTTGTCACAAGCAGAGACATACATATTCAAACACATGCACTACACACAGACAATAATTTTGGTGGCATCACCCAGGTATAGTTTAGAAATTAGTAATATTAAATTCATGATTTTGGAAAAAGTTATTAAGTACAAGCCTTTCTTCATTTAGTACAAAGAATATAAGCCTCAAATCTGATTATTTTTATTTTGTCTGTCATTAGCGAAGCATTTAAGCACTGCGAGTCCCAGCTTCCTTCCTTGCAGAATGTGAATACGGTATGTGTGAAGTTGTGTAGCTTAAATCCTTCTCCATTTTTCATCTCCTGCTATTCCCATTTTGTTTTAACTTGTCTGAAAATGATACATCCAGATACTGATAATCTTTGTTAGCCTCCTGTTTTAATTTGTGCTTCAATATTTATGTTGTTTCTGGCTACAGCTATTAAAATTGTAACCTTTTTTGTGTGTGTGTTCTATAATTCCTAGACATCATCGAGAAGTTTGTTTAGTTTTAGTAGTTTCTTCGACAAACCTCAAACCTCAAATGTTCACAAATATTCCATTTATAAAGTTTATTTTGAAAAGCCCCAATACTGCTGATGCTTACATAACCCCTCTGTTTTTGTTCTTCCAAAACCCAGTAGGCACAGGGGTATGATTGCAATGGATTACAAATATGAATATTTCAGCACTTTAAACACTCTGCCTCAGCATATTGCAGAGTGTAAAACAGTGCTATATAAGCCATGTGAAGTTAGAAAAAATAGCACTGTAAGATTATCCAAATAGAAGCCAAACTGCAGCATAAATTTTTTAAAAAATAAAAAAGTTATGCCATGAAAGATGACTAAATTGGATTAAGATTTTTCATAACAAATGAAAAAGAGTTTTTTTATCATTTTGACAAATTTAAAAATTGGAAAATTATAAGCCAAACTCAATTGTTGGGAAAATTAAGTCATATAATTTTAAATCACTCTCCCACATGTACTGTTCATAGCTTTTGTGTTTGTTAATGGATTTTAGATGATATCAGACTGATATTTGAACATGTTAACTATTGTTTTCTTAAGATAAAAATTAAAATATGAAAAGGAAAAGAAATAATAGCAACATTTTAAATAAGACTTTCGAGAACCCTCATAGTTCATTTGTTTTCTTATTTCTTGTTAGAGACCAAGTAGAAATTAGATTGTAATAAAATCATGAAAAAATCCTATGACAATTTAAAATGAAATGGATTAAAAAAAGAATGATTTTTTACAATGAACACCTAAACATAATAATAAATCACTCAAGAAAATGATTCTAAAAAGAATATATTTAACAGAAACCTAATAATAGTATTTAAGAATATGAAAAAAATTTTAAGTACAAATTAAAACACCTTACATAGCATAATAAAGGTCACAAATGAAGAATGTTCAGATTGTAATGATGATTTAATATTGAATAACTTTACCTAAAATAACATTAAATTTCCTTTTCTGAAGATATCCAGACTAGGCTATTTGCAATATAACCAGTCCTTAAAAAAAGAAGTATGTGGCTATACATAAAGATTGTCTCTTAGCCACAGTGCTACAGAGCATTTTGTTGATAGCTGGATGGAAGGTCTTGCTAATAATTTAATCATTTAAGATATCTACCACCGGGGTATGTGTGTGTGTGTGTGTGTGTGTGTGTGTGTGTGTGTGTGAATGAGTGATGAGAGAGAGAGAGAGAGGCTGACTTCTCTTTTTATTGTGTTGCAGATTGTTGCTTTCATACTAACAAAACAACAAGCCAGATATGGTAAAATATCATAGCTTTCTTGAAACCATCAGAGAACTAATATGCAAAGAAACATAAGTGAAATAATTTTCAGGATTATTGATTCACATGTCCTAAGAGGATAGAGATCTGTAGTTCTCTTGTCATTACAGGCACTGTGTTCAGAGGAAGGAATTTTACCATAGATGACGTAAGTGGTGGGGAATGACAGAGAAGCTGAGAAAAACCCCTCTTACAGGGTCCGTCAAAGAGATGATGCCCTGGCTCATGTGGCTTAGTGAATGGAATGCCAGCCTACAAACCAAATGATCATTGGTTCGATTCCCAGTCAGGGCACATGCCTGGATTGCAGGCCAGGTCCCCAGTAGTGGGGCAGGGGAGAGGCAACCACACATCGATGTTTTTCTCTCACTCTTTTCCCTGCTCCCTTCCCCCTCTCCCTAACAATAAATAAATAAAATCTTAAAAAAAAAAAGAAAAAGAAAAGGGAGAGAGAAATGCCAGTAGGTACAAAAAGCATTAGTCCCAACTAAAGAGAAAAAAGAATTACCCATTGAACTAGAAGCTAACAGTAGAGATAAAGCACAAGGAGATTTGTGGTATGTGAAGTAGAAGCTCAGCTGTAAAACAAAAATTATCCTTTGAATTTCATCTTTCCTTATTTCCCAATTCCTAAAAAAGGGAAAATTCTGATTTTATTCTTAAAAATCTTCTTGAACCTAGTGGTAAACTGGTTAAAAAACAAACATTCAAAAATGTCCAGGTGCTGTTCAACTATCAGTCAGATTGATTCAGCTCCCCACTCAAGTAATCTGGCATGACATTTACAAATGTTGACAATATCAGTATCACAATTCATATCAAAAGTAAGAAAATATAACAAGAAACCATAAGAGAAACTGTCAATAGAAGCAGACACAGAGACTTCCCTGATACTAAATCATTAGAAAGTGACTATAAAGTAATTTTGATAAAAATGCTAAAAAAAATATTGAAAATTGTCAACAATGTGTAGTAAGATATGGGAACAGTCATCAGAGACAAAGAAACAAATGAAGAATAAAATAGAATGAAATATTAAATTAAAGATATAAATAATTCACTGTTAATTTTTTAAAATGTACTGAACAGTGGTAAA
>PVJD01014848.1:0-27438 GCA_004026545.1 Mormoops blainvillei
CTCTCTCTCTCAAATCAATGAAAACATATTCCAGGTGAGGATAAAAAAAATCAAAACTAAGGCTGAGGCAAATCTTCATGATGTAATGAAAAAGCGTGAGATTATCCCATTCCTGTTTTTTTAAATTTAAATGTGGGTTTACTTGTGTCTCTGTTTCATGTTACATACACACCTATGAATGTGTTAAAGTGGCTATTTCTAGGTAGTAGAATTAACTTATTTTTTTATACTTTTTCAAATTTTATGCAATACATATGTATTGCTTTTATAATCAGAAAACAAGTATGTTGAAAATGTGATATAAAATAATAGTGCCTCCTATAAGGAGTGAATTGCGTGGGCTTCTGGAAAGATTTAGCCACTCTGTGCCCCCTCTACCTCCAAAAAAAAAAAGCTTCTGAAGGTTTGGCTAGAACATTTTTTTTTCTATTAATACTTTCTCAAGTACTCTTGTAATTTTTACTGTCTTTTCTATTGAGTCCACAAACTTTGGGGAGTGAGAGTGGGGACAGAGAGATTGTACATAAATGGCGAAATCATACTTAATCAGTGTGGGAGTTAAATAAGGTGAGGTGGTAAAATATGTCAAGGTAAACATGACAATAAGGAAGAAAAAATTTTAATAAAATATTAATATATAGTATTTTATTAATATATATTTTATTATATATTAATATATAATGAGAAACTGTTCTGTTGGCTTATGATTCAAAGGAAGCGTGTTTCCACCTTGCTTTTTTTTCTTTAGCACATCACAGTGTATTTGTAAACAGTCTGGTGATTTACTAACACGTGGGGGCCAGGGGAGCATCACAGAGCAGTCAGTGAATTGATGACAGAGCTTCAGTGTGAAATCTGGACAGCTGTGTGGCTTGATAGTTGGACTGCTATCACTTAGGAAATGCCATCTGCTCCAGCCTGTTGACCAAAAAGTATCTGCGTGACTCTCAAACAAAAGTTGTGCTGTTAGAGCCAGAGTAAAGAAACTGAGCCCCTCCCTCCTTTTTTTGTCTATCTGGCCCAGTATCTCACCTACAGCAGATAAAGAAATGAGTTGTTTCTCTGCGCTATTGCCCTCCACAACTCCTCAGTGGGGCAGGATAGGTGGGGGATGGATTAGGATGAAAAGCATCGAGTAGGGGGTAAACTAAACATTTTTTCAGTCAATTTTTCTCTAAGAGCCAGCCATTCTTTCCCAAGCATATGGTTGTAGAAGGAACATGGGCCTTGGAATCCAATACATCTGGATCTGAATCCAGCCCTGCTAGTTGGTAGCCAAAGCGACCTAAACTCCAAAAGTCTCTAAGGTCTTGTCTCAAGTGTAGTCACTGGAGACAGACTCCCTGGGTTCGTATCCTGGCATGGTCACTGCCAGCTGTGAACACGTTTTTTCATCTCTTTGTGCCTCACCCTCTTCATCTGTAAAATGAGGCTAATAATAAGCATACCTACTCATAGGATTATTGGGAGATAAAGTGAATTAATATGCACATATATAGCCTTTGAACATTGCCTGGCACGTGTTAAGCACTCACAAATGTTGATGATTAATATTGTAATATGCAAAAGGATATGATAATATTTACCTCATATGATTGTAGATGAGAATGAGAATCACTAAAATGCCCAGCCTGTCTTAGCTGCTCTGATTGTGTAATAATTGCAGCAGCAGCAACAAAAAAAATTGATAGGTTCTTAAAGGGTTGTTTTTAAACTGGAGAAAGTCGTTTGAGGTGATCTATTGCAAATGTCTCATCTTGCAAAGGAACAAAATGAGACCGGTCTCTCTGCCTGTTTCACCATACTGCATTACACCACCTCCATTAGGCTTGGCTATTTTGTAATTTTCTGCTATATGTTAGTCCTTTTCCACTCTGCTTTATTGCTACTTCAACAAGTTCAGTGTTTTTTCCCCTCAAAGAATTGTTTTGTCACTGAGGCTTCCAGGGTGTGTTTTCTCTTCCAGTAATTCTGTTAGCATTTTTGAAATATAACTATAGGTTCTTATGTTTTAACCAGAATTATGATTCAAAGCTTCCTGTTTCATGTAAGGCTGTTCTGTGTGTGGTGGGCAGGAGGGGAGGATGGACTAGAAGGTTTTACTACAGGTGGCAACACATTCTTCTTACTCTTCCTACCTTCTGTTAACACACAGATATTTATAGACCTGTGGTCAGACCAAAGGTGTTGAGGAGTTAATAGGATGAGGTAACCCTCTTAGTAATGACATATTTTGATGTTTTTAAACCCAGTACCATTCAGGCATTAGGTAGTATTTTATTGTATTTATTTAGGATTTCTGCCCCAAGTACTTCCATGAAGAGAAACACAAAAATTGCAACACAGAGCAGTTAGAAACAAATCCAGGACAGGGACCATGCAGTGGAGGTGAACTGGATATGACCAGTGTGTGAGATAATCTGGGCACTGAATTTTCCTTTCCTTCTGGTTACTCCCCTACCCCCCAAAATATAAGCACATTGAATTACATCATTAACACCTTCTGGCCAAATAAAAATTGTTCAGATATAGAGAAACCCCTTTGGTCCTATCTCTCTGTCTTCTAGTGGCTACCCGTGACTCAGCACTGAATATTCCCAGGTTGAAATCATGATCTTTCCTATTGAGCTTGAGAGTGGTGAGAGGCAGGTGGGCAGAGGAATAGCTGCCATCCAAATTCCCAACTCTGCCAAAGCTTTCTTTTCCTTGGGTTCTATTCGTATTAAATAATAATAATAATAATAATAATAATAATAATAATAGAACCTTTTCCTCTTATTTTCTTTATATCAAATAATTGTACCACCATCTACCCAGATATCAAAACCAAAAGTTTATGAGACACCACACAGTCCTTGTTCTTCCCCACATGCAGTCCATCCCTGAAGGCCTAGACTACTTACATAGGTTGCATTCCTGGCAAATGCCTACTTCCTTTCAGCAATCAGCTGAAAAGTTGTCTCTTCTCTCTTCTCTGTAGTCTTTCCTGAAATCTTGCCCATATTCTGGTAAAATTCTCCTTTCCTTCTTTGTGTTTCTTCACTATATTGTATAGCCCTCGAAGGCATTGGCTGTATTTGTTCAATACTTCTATTTTTGCATCTTCTGTGTGTTAAACACTGCATTGGGTAAGTGCTGGGTTTTTAGCAGTATGGGGGAGTTGGAATGCAAACAAACATACAAATATTTCATTATGAAGTGTTACGAGTGCTATGAAGTAAAGTCCTATGAAAGAGAATAATACATGAAACAGTTTATTGGGAGGAAGACTGGGAGGAAGTGACAAGTTCAACTGAGACTGAAAGATGAGTAAGGATTATCCAGGTGAAGAGCTGGGGGAAGAGTGTCTCAGGCTGAGGAAACAAAGTGGAAAGCCCTGAGATGGAAATAGTCTGGATTCTTCCCCAGCATGGTCCAGTATGGCTGGACCACAGTGAATAAGCTATACAGTGGCATGGGATGAAATTGGAGGGGTGGGCAGGTTGCTGGTCACATGGGGTTTTGTTGGCCATGATACAAAGTATCCTAAGTGCAATGTGAAGGATCTATGAATAGATTAGATAGGGCAGAGTGACAGTGAATGAGAGGGGAGTATCTTTTCCATTTTTGATACCACAGAGAATGTCCAGCATATCCTATGTATTAGTTGAGCTTTTGTTTAATGAGGAAAAATTGCCTTACCTTCCTACCAAAATTGCCATGGGGTTTAAATGAGGAAAGGTATGCTGAGATGCTTTGCAAAATATCAAATCTTAAGCAAGTGTTATTCTGGATATGATTGATTAGAGTCTATACAGTGATACTTACAGACATACACTATCAATGGAAAAGAAAACAGATTCTCTATTTAACTAGCAAAACCAGTCAGACCATTTCATGCCATGAATATGCAGATATATTGTGTTCTTATATATTCAAAGTGTGTCTTCATTGTCAATGCCTTTAACTAATTATGGGTGAGTGGAGACCACCTTATATCACACCATCATGTAGTACTTGTGGTATTAGAGATAATTGTGGATATGTTGCTAACTAGGAGCAGTATAGGTTTCTGTTCTATGCTGAATTCACTCAATAAAATCTCCAGACCTAAGGAATTCATTATTCAAGAGCTGGACTATGCCATACACTTGAAACTAATATAAAATAACATTGAATGTCAACTGTAATTGACTTAAAAATCAATTCATATATTTATATTTATATTTAAAAGAGCTGGCTTAATTCTGAGGAATAGCACCTTCTGAATTTGCATTTTGATCAGGAGAAGTCTAATCACAGCAAGTTGTGGCTACCACTAACTGTGGCACTTGATTTTCTAGACTGTGTTAAAATAAAAGATGTAACAAAATCCTCAGTAAGCTACTAATTTTATGTTAAATATCTAGTTCCCTATTTGAACTGCAAGAATTTCAGGCAATTGATTTTAAAGCTCACCTCTGTGCAGTGTCGGTAACAGTATAAATTGTTGGAGCCCACTTTGGGGGCAGCTTAAAAGTCCTTACAAAATTGTAAAATGTGTATACCTTTTGTCCCAGTCTAAAAAGGAACTGCACAAAAAAGCTTCATAATGGTATTGTATGGTGCCATTTGTACAACAGAAAGAAAGGGAGAGATAGAGGATAGATAGATATGAGTTCGTATATGTATATACTTTTGTATGCATAGATATCTTCTGGAATGATGCGCAAGAAACAGTTATCATTGTAACCTTGGAAATTAGGGTTGGAGGGACTAGGGTTTTTTGATTTCCACTTGACATCTTTCTATGCTACTTGACTTGCTTACAGCAAACTACACTACTTTAAATAATGAACTTTAAATAACACCCATACCCCACTCAATTCTTTTCTTGATACTATTATACTAAGAAATAAAAGACATAATAGTGATTGAGGTGAGAGATCAGGTGTGAAGCATGGGAGGCAGAGTCTGTGCAAATCAGGGACCTCTAAAAGCTACCAGGGAATCATAGTGGCTAGGGGGCTTAGGGAAAGAGCTTTGTTAAAACTTCATACTAAAAAAGTGAGATAAAGCCCTGGCTGGTGTAGCTCAGTGGATTGGGCGCTGGCCTGCAGACCAAAGGGTCACCAGTTCGATTCCCCGGTTGGGGTGCATGCCTGGGTTGCGGGCCAGGTCCCTGGTGGGGGGGCATGTGGGAGGCAGCCACACATTGATGTTTCTCTCCCTGTTTTTCTCCCTTCCCCTCTGTCTAAAAATAAAATAAATATTTTTTAAAAAGAAAGTGAGATAAAATTAGGTGAAAATGGTGGTGTTTTAGGGGTGTTTTTGATGAAGCAACTTTAATTATGTCATTAGTTTTGATCTGTGGGTATTTTAATACTCAAGTAGCATTGTAATTGTATTCTAGGCCACAATTAAACAATTAAGTGTCTCAGTGTCTGGATAAATTGTTGTCGTTGTTGCTTAACTTGTTTAAACATTGTAAGTGAATGCTAAGCTACAATTTCTTGAGCTTTTTTGCTTAAGGATCTGAGGACTGCAGGTATGGTCTCAAGGGAGCATACCCCCCAAAACCAGAATTATCTTCTGGAGGGTGGGCCCCTTGTAGTACACTAGGTGAGTGTTCCAGGAACCCATCTGTATCAGTGTACCAGCTGGCATTGTAGTGAGAAGCTGCGTTCAGCTTCAGTGAATTTTTTTTTGAAGACTCAGGGAGCTTGCCCTTTTCATGATGGATGTTTCACCAGTGCGCCTGCCCACACCACACTGAGTGTTCAAAGTTTTTGGCCAAAAACAGCATGACTCCTGTGCCCCACCCTCCGTAGTTACCTGACCTTGCCCCGAGGGACTTGTGCTTTGTTTCCCCCAGATGAAAAAAGTCCTCAAAGGCAAATGTTTTGCTGATGTGTAAGAGGTGAAACAAAAAACTGGCAGAAGCACTAAAAAGCATCAAAACTGAACTGTTTTGAGCAGTGGAAAAAAGTCTCCGTTGCATCCAACGGAGAGTAATTTGAAGTTTAAACATATAAGAATAAATACAATTTTTATAAATAAATTCTGGGTTTTTTTGGGGTCCCCCCTCGTATGTTTGAAGTAGATGAGATATAAGTTGCCTGATATTCACATAGTAACACTTTGATTAAATTCTCAAATGCTTCAGTATCATTTTAGACTATCCTCCTACCCCAAAAAAGGCATTTCCTGAGATACAAGAAGTAAAAGTAATGTCCAAAAGAATGTCCTCTTGATTTGGTTTAATGAATAGTTCTTTCACTCAGTTGTGTGTGCTTCTTTATTTATTTATTTTTATTGTGATAAAATGAAATTTATTTGCAGCATTTTTGTTAGTCTAATATTTGAAGGGGGACTTTCATTCTTTTTAAATTTTTTATTTTATTTTTCCATTGCCATTTAACCGCTTACACCCCACTCCCTCCTGCAATCACCGTACTTTTGTCCCTGTCCATGAGTCCTTTTCCCTTTTTGCTCAATTGTTCTACCCCCTAACCTCCCCCAACCCCCAGCCGTCATCCTGCTCTCCATCTATGAGTCTGTCCCCATTTTACTTGTCAGTTCAGTTTGTTCATTAGATTCCACATATGGGTGATATCATATGGTATTTGTCTCTCTCTGACTAGCTTATTTCACTTAGCATAATGCTCTCCAGGTCCATCCATGATGTCAGAAAAGGTAAAATTTTCTTCATTTTATGGATGGGTAGTATTTCATTGTGTATGTTGTTCCATAGTTTTATCCACTTTTCTACTGGTAGACACTTGGGCTGCTTCCATATCTTGGTGATTGTAAATAACACTGCAGTAAACATAGGGGTGCATATGTTCTTTAGAATCAGTATTTTGCCTTCCTTCGGATATATTCCCAAAAGTGGGATTGCTGGGTCAAAAGGCAGATCCATATTTAATTTTTTGAGGTATCTCCATTCTGCTTTCCACAGTGGCTGCACCAATCAGCATTCCCACCAACAATGCGCAAGGGTTCCCCTTTCTCCACATCCTTGCCAGCACTTGTTGTTTGTTGATTTATTGATGATAACCATTGTGACAGGTGTGACATAATATCTCATTGTGGTTTTAATTTGCCTTTCTCTGATGATTAGTGACTTGAACATCTTTACATATGTCTGTTGGCCATCTGTATACCCTCATTGGAGAGGTGTGTGTTCAGGTCCTTTGCCCATTCTTTAATTGGATTGTTTGGTTTTTGTTGGTGTTGAGCTTTTTAAGTTCTTTAAAAATTGTGTTATTAACCACTTATGAGGTGTATTGGTGAATATGTTCTCCCATTTTGTGGGTTATCTTTTTATTTTGTTGATGGTCTCCTTTGTTGTGCAGGAACTTTTTATTTTTTATTTATTTCATTTTTAATTATATTTTATTGATTATGCTATTACAGTTGTCCCAGTTTTTCCCCCTTTGACCCCTCCACCTAACACCATCTACTCCCTCAGGCAATCCCCGCACCATTGTTCATGTCCGTGTGTCATGAGTTTATAAATTCCTTGGCTACTCCATTTCCTATGCTGTTCTTAACATCCCCATGGGTATTCTGTAACTACCTATTTGTACTTCTTAATCCCCTCACCTCTTCCCCCATTCCCCCAAACCTCCCTTCAGTCTTGTGACCATCAAAACACTCTCTGTATCAGTGATTCTGTCTCTTTTCTTCTTGTTTGCTTAGTTTGTTTTTTAGATTCAATTGTTGATAGATATGTATCTGTTGCCATTTTATTGCTCATAGTTTTATCTTCTATTTCTTAAGTAAGTCCCTTTAATATTTCATGTAATAATGGTTTGGTAATGGTACAACTCCTTTAGCTTTTTCTTGTCTGGGAAGCTCGTTTTCTGCCCTCTGATTCTAAGTGACTTCTTTGCTGGCTAGAGCAATCTTGGCTGTAGGTCACTGCTTTTCATGACTTTGAATACTTCTTGCTAATCCCTTCTAGTCTGCGAAGTTTCTTTTGAGAAATTAGCTGACAATCTTACGGGAACTTCCCTGTAGTTAACTAACTGCTTCTCTCTTGCTGCTTTTAAGATTCTCTCTTTATCTTTAACCTTTAGCATTTTAATTATGATGTGTCTTAGGGTGGGCCTCTTTGCATGCATATTGTTTGGGATTCTGTGCTTCCTGGACTTGCATGTCGATTTTCTTCACTAAATTAGGGAAGTTTCCTTTCACTAGTTTTTCAAATAGAGTTTCAATTTCTTGCTCTTTCTCTTCTCCTTCTGGTACCCGTATGACATGAATGTTGAACCACTTGAAGTTGTCTCAGAGGCTGCTTATACAATCCTCTCTTTTTTGGATTCTTTATTCTTCTTCTTGTACTGATTGCTTGTTTTTTGTTTCCTTATGTTCCAAACCATTGATTTGATTCTCCACTTCTTCCACTCCACTGTTGTTTCCCTATATATTGCTCTTTATTTCAGTGAGTGTATCCTTTGGTTCTGACTGGATCTTTTTTATGCTGTTGAGGCCTTCACTAAGATCCTTGAGCATCTTGATAACCAGTGTTTCAAAATCTGCCTATGATAGCTTATCTCCATTTTGTTTAGATTTTTTTATGGAGTTTTGATCTGTTCTTTCACTTGGGACATGTTTCCTTGTCTCCTTATTTTGGCAGTCTTCCAATGTTTGTTTCTATGTATTAGGTAGAGCTGCTATGACTCCCTGTCTTGGTAGCTTGGCCTGATCTAGTAAGTGCGATGTTGGGTCCAGTGGAACAGCCTCCCCTATAACCCAAGCTCTGTACTTGAGGTGCATCCTTCATGTGGGCTGTGCACACCACCGTCTTGTATGATCCTTGATTGCTATTGGCAGGTCACTGTGAATGATTTACCCAGGCCAGTCAGCTATAATGACTGGCTATGACCACCGACCACCAACCTGTGCCCTCCGTGGAGGATCAACTGTGCAGAGGCAGTGTGGTGGTGCTCAGATGTGGTATGTAGCTGTCCACTGGGTGTGCTGGCCCTGGGGTTTACAAGGTGGTGCAGGCCAAGGTCAGCCCCCATCTGTGTTGCAGGCCAAGATCAGCCACCACCTTTGTTGTACCTGGGGACACCCTGCCTGAACTATAAAGCAATCTGCTGATGGCTGCTACTTGTTCTGGGCTTGGAGGTTCCCAGCTGAAGCCAAGCTGTGAATCTAGGCTGGCTGCTGCTAGTGTTGTGACTGGGGCCACTTAGCAAGTGGTATGGGGGTGGGGAGCTCATTGAGGCTGGCTGTTGCTTGTTAGAGAGGACTTAGGAAGTTGTAAAGCATGAGCCAAGACCAGCCATTCATACAGAAAAGCCACTGTTAACAGCTTGGGTTGGCCTGTAAGTTGGTTGGGATGGAGCCTCAGGGGATTTCCAGGGTGGGGCAAATAGTGTTAGCCAGGTTGATGGAGCCAGCAATATGGCACTCTGACATTAGCCTGCTGGCTCTGTGGCTCTGTGAGGGAGGGTTCAGAAAAGGGATAGTGGCCTCTGTCCATCTTTCTGTCTAGGGGAAAGCTGTCCACCAGCTCTCACCTTGATGCCAGACACTTCTGTTTCTCTCTGTATGCCACTGGTGCCTTTTGAGCTGCTACCTAGTGCTGGAGCTCAGAGGGAGTGAGTCTGATTGAATTTCTGCATGGGCCCTTTAAGCAGAACTGCTTGGGACTCTAGAAGTTTCTTCTGACTCAATCCCCTCTGGTTTTTGCAGCCAGAGGTTATGGGGCCTAATCTCCTGGCACTTGAACCGTGTGCTGGGGTGCCTGGTTTGTGCTGGGACTACTCCCTCCTGAGATATCCCGCCCGAATTTTTATATACCAAACATGGATGTGGGACCAGCCCATTCCACATCTTTGCCACTCCGAGCAGTCTGGATGCATGTGGTTTCTTTAATTTTGTAGTTGTTGGATTTTCATTCAACTCAATTTCTGACAGTTCTGAGTGTGATTGTTGTATAGTTTAGTTGTAATTTTGATGTTATGCAAAAACTTTTTAGTTTGATGTAGTCCCATTTCCTTATTTTTTCTTTTGTTTCCATTTGGGGAGATATAGCAAATAAAAGGTTGCTATGAGCAATGTCCAAGATATTACTGCCTATATTTTCTTCTAGGATTTTTATGGTTTGGGACCTAATATTTAAGTCTTAGTATTTTAATTTTTAATTTATTCTTGTGTGATGTAAGAAGGTGGTCTAGTTTCATTTTTCTGCATGTATCTGTCCAATTTTCCCAACACCATTCATTGAATACACTAACTTTAGCCCATTGGATGTGCTTGCTTTCTCTGTCGAATATTAATTGACTATAAAGGTGTGGGTTAATTTCTTATCTCTCTAATCTGTTCCATCGATCTGTGTGTCTTTTTTATGCCAATACCAGACTGTTTAGAGACAAGGAATCACTAGCCTGTCTTAACTGGCCCTGGTTCTCTAATATTTGAAATTTTAGCCAGGAGATGGATGGCAGAAAACTTAACAATAGATTAAGAAGCAAGACAGGTTTTACTCTAGGATAAGTAATTTTATGCATAAGATGTGTAATTGGGCAGGCAGCAGAGACTGGAATGATGGGAACAATTATGAGAACAGAGAAAGACTAAGTAGGTGTAGAAAGACTGGAATCATAAAGAGTGCAACTTTTGAGAGATTTTTCTGGTTGTGGAAATCATAGAGCATGAGGAGCTACCTGAGTACAGTTTGAGGTTGAACCTGAACCTGTACCTAGATGTTATGCCTGCAGAACCAGTCAGGAGGATTCTCATCTTTGCTAGTGATCAGAGAAGCTGTTAGAAATGGCCCCAGCTTGGACTCGGCATAAAGGAACGAGGAACTTGGACAAGAAACCACACATTGTAGAAAGATGGACAGAGAAGATCCAAGCCATGAGCAGCCTGGACTTTGTATTTGCTGAGAACCAGTACTTGGCTACCTATGTAGAGGATGTTGCCAAGAGTCCTGCTCCACTCCATAATAAAGCGTTCCGATTTAATTTAGGTTGAGGAAGAGACGAGGACAAATAACTATCATTTATTGGATCATTACCATGTGCCATTTCCAAGAGTTTTACCTGGCTTTTGAGCTCGTGACTAATAGAGCCAGGATCCAATGCAGTCTGGCTCTAGAACCTGTGCTTTTAGTTACTCTGTATTTATAGGACCATCACTTAAAGAATCCCTCCTCTACCACTACCCCAAAATAATTATGGTGGTTGCCAGTTGTGAAAGAGGGAAACTTCCTATTAGAGTACCTTTGCTCTGGTCCTAATGAGCAGGTGAAATAATCTCAAGGGAGTAAGAAAGCAGAATGCTTGAATGAATAGCTGATAGGTAAGTGGAATGCAATTTTGTGGCCAAAATTCTGGATCCTTTATAAATTGAAGAAAGGAATTCAGAATCTGCTGTGTGGAAGACACTACTAGTTGCCACATGTGGAACTAAGAGGAATCAGAAGCTGATACTGTCCTTCTCTGAGGAAGTTAAAATATGTGCAGAAATAACCACAACCCAAGCTAGTGTTAGATACAGATTATAAGAGAGGTTTAGAATAACATAGAGTTAAACAAAGGTAAGGAGGTAGCCTCTGAGGTAGACCATGTAGTGTGGGGTAGGTTCTTCTGTAGATGTTGATGTTGGAGATATGATTTCAGGAAGCAAAAGTACAACATACATTTGAGGGGAATGATAAAAGAAAAGTATCATACTAGGCCTGCTATATTTATGTGCAGCGTCTCATGAAATCCTCAGAACTACATTTTATTGACCAAATGATATATTGCCAAAACCAGGGAACTTTTGAGAGTGAAGTGGTATGTTAATCAGATGGGACAGGCATAGACAGGGACTGACACAGGAAACCCAGAGCATATGAAAAAGTTTGTATAATCCTCATTTCAGAAATGAGAAAAATGAGGCTGTAAGTCACATAGCAAGGAACTGTTAGAGAAAGGACTTGAAACCAACTCTAGTTCCCAAACTGAGAGAGCTTTTACTTCATTGTGTAAGCAATGGGGGGGGGGCGGTAATTGAAGGGCTTTGATCAGAGAATGTCATGGTTAGAGCTATGTAAGACAGATGGGAAAAAATACTGGAATTGGGGAGATTAGTTAGGAGATTGTTAAAAGATATTCAGGTAGAACATTTCGAGGGTCTGGATATGAGATGTTGACTTTGGGAATTTAAAGAACGGCAGTAATGTGAGAGACATCATAAAGGAAGAAATGACAAAGCTTGATTATTGATCAACTTTGGAGGGAGACAGAATAAAGGATGACTCAAGATTTCAAATTATTTTAGTGAATACATGTTACATTAACCAGAAGTACCCATTGTAATCCAGAAAGGTAATGTGAGTTTTCATTAGTGTTTTAGACTAAGGGAAATTTTGCTTCTTAGTGCAGTTGACTTACTGACTTGTAATCATGAAGAAATCATTTAACCCTCCCTTGGTCATACTTACTTATCTGTAAAATGTAATGTTATCTGTCACTAAAATGTCCCTGAAATAGCTCAGCTTGTCTGAAAGTCTTTTTTTTTTTAATCTCCACATTTTCAAAATGAGTGCTTGTGCTCAGTAATGTGAAATTGAATCCAAGTGTTGAATACACTCACTTTTATATTATATTGTTAAAACAGCAGTCGTGATATAGATAACAATGTGCTGTCTCCCTCTTCTGAGCTCCTGATTCTGTTACCTCCTTTAACTAATTGCCAGATGAATTTTAATGCCCGCTTTATAACATCTTTCCTATTGTTGTCTTAAACTGCTTTCTAAGTTCTTTATTGTGGTTTAACATTTTAATGTTGATCTTAGCTTCCCAGATAGAGTGAAATATACTTGAGGGACAGGAACATGTGTCCCTCTATTCCTCCTAATTCCTTAAATAGAAGCACCCAGGAAATATTGATTGATCTGGTTAGACCAGTTTATATGACACAATAGGACTTCTCCTTTGGTTTTATACATTATATTTTGTTATCGTGGTCTCAAGTAGTATTAGCTTTTTGGTAGCTACATGTTATTATGAGCTCATAATAAGCCCAAGACCTACTTCTTCCTCCAAGTATGTGTCTGTTTGTCCCTCTTTTTATTTTTTTATTTTTTGGAAAATTCTTTCTGGTCTAGGCTTTTACTTAAACATTAAAAATGTTTATTGTTGATCTTCTTAGTTTTAGCTTTCTTATCAACATATTTCATAAAAATATTTTTCTAAGTAATAAATATTGCGTGGTGTATTAGTTTTCTATTGCTGCATAATAAGTTAACACAAATGTAGTGGCTCAAAACAATACCCGTTTATTAACTTACAGTTTCCACGGGTCATTGTCAGGGCTTAGCTGGGTCCTTTGCTCAGTTTCTCAAGCTGTAGTCAAGGAGTTGGTTGGGATCACAATCTCATCTGAGGCTTACGGCCTTCTTCCAAGCATACATGGCTGTTGACAGAATTTAGTTTTTTATGGTTGTAGAATTGAGGCCCTCAGATCCTAGGGGACACCTGTAGTTCCTTTTCGCATAGCCTTCTCCATGGGCTGTTCATAGGATAGTAACTTGCTTCTTCTAGGCTAGCAAGGGATTAAAGTCTCTATGTCATGGTGGAAAGAAGGAATCCTGTGTGTGTGTGTGCGCATGTGCGTGTGTTAAAAATTATATTAACCTAATCATGGGAGTGACCTTTCATCACCTCTTCTTTATTATATTGGCTAGAAACTTGTCACAGTTCCCACCCACATTCAACACAAAGGGATTATATGAGGCCATGAACACTAGGAGGTGGTGGTTATTGGGGTAACCTACGCATGTCTTATACACTTGACATAGAGCTTGAACGAAGCTAATTGAAGACTTTGCAGCTTACCATTAATCCATTAACAGATGCTTATTGGGTAAGGCTGCTCTAACAGCTGTGACTTTAATGTTACTGTCATTTTTCACCTTGCTTACTAAGATGTAATGGGGGATGATGTTCAATAATTTGCCTAAAATCATTTGTCATGTGGTACCTTTCACTGATACAGAGAGCACTGAACCAGAAATAGAAATGTGGAGATGGAGATTTCAGTTTGGATGCTTATAGATATCTAAGTAGAGATTCATCTCCCCTGTGTCTGTGGCTTAGGAGAGGGTTTGGGCTGGAATAGAGATTTGGGAATCTTTCATACGTAGATGGTTAATGGAGCCAAGGATGTATATACAGTTTGCGAGGGGAAAGGTGACAAGGGTGGAGTTCTGGGGAAACCAGGTTCTGTAAGTGGTTCCCATGACTTCCTAATCTAGTAACCCATACGAAAAATGAAACAAGTGACCTAACTTCAGAGGAAGCTGTTTTTGTTTGTTTCTGCCTTCAGTCCCATGTCTTCCTGTCTATTCCACGTACTACTTGTCCAAATATATCCCCCCTGCCCTTTTCTTCTGGTATGTTTTCTTTTCCCGTGGACTCATTTACTAGGCTATCCATAGACATGTGGTCTCCCTTTGCTGTCCTCTCTAGCTACCAATACCTATCTGGGTAGACACTTAGCTTTCTAGGCCTCAATTTTCTCAAAGATTGAGAGGCATGATGTAGAGAGAAGGTTATGATTTTTAACAAGCCTCTTGCAGAGCTAAATTCTGTACTGCCATTTTATTTCTATCCCCTTTCCCCTTTTTGGTTCTGTTGACAGTTTACTTCCTTTTTGAAAAACTTTCTTCCCTTGGCCACAGTGTTGTTTTACTTTCCTAGTTCTCCTTCTGCCTGCCTCTCGCACTGCTGCTTCTTTGCTTTTGCTTCCTTCTGCCCCTTAATTATGCCCATATTTGGGAGTGTCGAGTTCTTTGCTTTTTCTCTCTTTATACTCTTTACTCCTAAGATTTCATCTTCTCTCTGGCTTTACCTACATCAGTTTTTAGCTATAGATGTAACACACTTACATGTTCACCTTAAAAAATATAGAACCATCTTGAGTAAAAAGTGAAAGTTCCCCCTCAACCTCCTCCTTATAAGTAACCACCATTATCAGGTTGGTGTTTTGTCTTCCAGGTGTTGAGTCCCAAACCCAAAAATTTAGCTCTAAATTCTAGTTTTTCATCTATAGTTGCAATCAGGATACCCTTACTTGAATGCTCCACTATCAGCATGTCAAATTAGCTAGCTGAATGACTTTGGACATGTGGTTGATGTGATGTTTCTGTGGCTGTTTCTATCCTGTGATTCTTGCATGTCAGTATTTCTTTTTCTGTCCCCCATAGCATTAAATAGATATTCCCTGTATGTTTGGTTGATCCTATTATTTTATGGTTGATAAGCTTTCATTAGTACTCCTTCCCAATTTGCTTTTTGTGCACAAACCCAAATAGAATAGCCCTCTGTCAAAACTTAGACGAAAGGTGGGTGACCGTGTATAGGACCCATCCATTGGGAAACAGAACATGTGAGTGGTTAGGTAAGAGGAATCATGGGGACTTGAAAGAGGAGAATAAAGTGATAGATGGGTAATATATTAGAAACTTTAATCAGTAAATTAAAGCCAAGGTGACAATATTAAAGAAATATATCATGGGCTCTAAAACTTAAATATCTTAATCTAAAATATTAGCTACTGAAATTGCTATTTTTGTGAAAGCATTGTTTTGGCTCTGAAAAAGATATATGGATAAGCTCTGCAGTGTAATTGGTTATTTTACAGAAGTATTTTCCACTATATAGGTATTAATTGCAGATTAACTGGAAAGGTTATGCCTTTTGAAAATCCAAATTGCCAATGGAAGTTGATCACTCCATGTTGTATTAATGAGGCTGTGTCATGAGCAGTGACAGATTGAAAAATGCCGGTCTCTGTGTAAGCTTAATTCCAAAGGAATTTAAGGTAGCTGTGGTCGAGAATCCATCATTGTGGTTCTCAACTGGGGGCCATTTTTCTTCTTGGGGGCATTGCTTCTGTGGAGGCATTTTTGATTGTCACAGCTGTGGGGGGTTGTTACTGGTTTCTAGTGAGTAAAAGTCAGGGAAGCTGCTAAATATCCTATACTACCCAGGCCAGCCTCCCACAACAAAGAATTATCTGACCCAAGACGTCAGCTGTGCTGAAGCTGAGAAACACTGCTCCAGGGAATTTGGGGTAATGGGAAGTTCTATGGAGGTGGTCATTAATACCCCTTTGTGTTTATGCTGATGTCTTATAATTCTTAGTCTTGGAGGATATAAGAATGGTTTGGTCAGTGTTAGCTGCATAAATATCAGATGAACCTTATTTGCTTTTCTAGGTATTCTAATTATTTTCATATTAAGGGAAATTATCCCCAGACTTTGCTAGTGCTCATTTTTTTCAAGGGGAACTTATTGCCAGAACACTTAAAGAGAGATAAACAAGAATGCTCAGGCCTGATATAATTTTATCTTGAGTTATTGCTTTGGTATACTGCATTTTAATTGTTAGTCCTAAATACTGTAGGCAACCTTATCTTGAACTGAGATATAGCTCAGGTGTTGAACTAGGTTGCCCAGGGCCATGTAGTGATTTAATCATAGACCCTGGGCCAGAAATCAGGTTTTGGCCTGATTTAAAATTGATTTAAAATTTTTAAAATTGTTCAGTTACAGTTGGCATTCCATATTACTTATATTAGTTTCACGTTTACAGCATAGTGGTTAGACATTTATATCTTACGAAGTGATCCCCCTGATAAATCTACACATAGTTATTACAGTATTATCGACTATATTCCCTATGCTGTACTTTACTTCCCCATAATTATTTTGTAACTACCAATAAAAATTAGGTTTCTTGATTCTTAGACCATTGTTCCTTCAATTCTGCCATCACTTCTGTATTGCTGCTTCTCTGCTTTGAATCTTCTGAAATGCATAATCAAGTATTTCAAAGATTGGATGGCCTTAGATACTGGACATTTTGCAAATTTATGCAAGAATATTCAACCTCATGAATCATCTGTAAAACAGCAACAAAAATAACCCAAAATAATGCAGAGTAAAACTTAAGGAGTTATATTTTTTCACCTATTAACATAGACACAGTATTACAGCAAAAGGGGCACAGAGCTTAAAGAAAGTGCAAGAGTGAAAGCACCCTTAGTATCACAGAGCTGGGTGACATTTCTCTAAGCTACCATTTTGAAGAATGTTGCCTTTTGGACCAACTCCCAAACTCTGTTTGGCTAGCACTTTGGAATTTTAAATGGGTAAAAAAATATGATTTTCCATTTCTCCCAGTTTCCCTGCTCTGTTTAATTGACAACTATTTAAAAGAGAACAGAACCAGCATTAATTTGCTTTATGGACTAGGGAAATACACCTGGTTTATTCATATACTCAGTTTCTTCATATAGTAAATGGAGGATGATAATGATAATGGAAGTTAATATATATTGAGCCCTTACAATTTGCCAGGTACTTCTACAAGCCCTTTACACATGTTATATTATTAAATGTCAGTAAAACTCTATAAGGTAAATACTGTTATTCCCATTTTATTTTTTTATTTTTTAAAATATATTTTTAAAAGATTTTATTTATTTCATTTTTAGACAGAAGGGAAGGGAGGGAGAAAGACAGGGAGAGAAACATCAGTGTGTGGTTGCCTCTTGAGTGCCTCCTACTGGGAACCTGGCCCACAACCCAGGCATGTACCCTGACTGGGAATCAAACCAGTGACCCCTTGCTTCTCAGGCTGGCACTCAGTCCACTGAGCCACACCAGCCAGGGCATATTCCCATTTTAAAATTGAGGAAACTGAGGCAAAGAGAGGTTAAGTAACTAATTTTCATAGTTAACAAGTAATGCCTGATATAAATCGAGACATGTTGTACATGGAAAATACACATCAGATTTTAAAGAATTAGTATGATGAAAAGAATATAAAGTATTTCAATAATTTTTAAAACAGTGATTGCATGTTGCAGCATTACTATTTGGAATATAGTGGGTGAAATAAAATGTATTATTAAAATTAATTTTACCCTATTTCTTTTTACTTAATAAAGCTTCTAGGAAATTTAAAGCTATGATATGTGACTAGCTTTACATTTTTATATTTCTGTTACATGGCCCTGTTAAATGGAGAGTTTTATCAAGTTAGCTCCAGCAGGTGGGTAATTGTCACCCTATTATCATGTACATGATACTAAAAGGTGAGGAAGGCAAAAATATTAAATTCATTGGGCTAAAGTTTGCTGCTGTTGCCAGTAAGTCTCAAAGGTAAATATTAGGTCTATTCTCTAATGCTTGCATTATTGAGGGGTGAGGAGAGGGGATGCTTTTAAACATGTTAAACTCTAAAGCATTAGTCCTATAGATATCTATTGAATAACTGTAAGACACTGTGCTGATACTGTGGCTCAGATAAAAATCAGTGACTTGGATCTTACCATCAAGGAGCTTGTAATCTAGTAAAAGTCTATGTACACACACTACTCTACATAAAACCATATGTGATGAGTGGTAGAAACAAAGAGCTTAAGAGCATAAAAGGAAATTTGCAGTTATGGTGAAGAGGAGGGAAGGTTTAGGAAGGAGGTGGCATTTGAGCTGGTTTGAGAAAGATAAGATTTTAATCGAGGTCCTCTCTACTCAAAGGGAACATGCAAAAATAGATGACAAGTCATTGAGCCAGAATGGTTTTTTGTTCACCAAATGGAAACTCTGTGTAGCACAAAATGGAGAGAAGTCAAATACATTGAATTTTTTTTTTTAGGACCTGTTTGTGTTTTTATGCCTTTCTCAGCAGACCCCTTTCTTGCATGTGTATAGAAACTTCCACTCACAGAACAGACTACTTATCTAAGTTTTTTGATTTTTGATCTCCTGCAGCAGTGAGGCAGCAAGTGTTGCTTAAGCACATAGCTCATGCCTTTGCATATGTTTTTTAGGTATGTGTATAGATAGATGGGCAGGCAGATAAATTGTTTTTAAAGTGTAGTTAAAATGGACCAACCTTGAAATTTAGATTTAACATGAATTTCTTCTTATGAATTGTTATCTAATCACTGGAGCAAATAATTGTAGCTCCTTACATTGGAAGGAATAAGTAAGGGGCAGGAAGAGGCCGGAAATGTTATTCTAACAGCAGCTTCCCTACCTTGAAAGGAAGAAGTGGAAAAATAATACTCAGCCCCTGCCAATACCACCGTGTTCAATTCTGTCCTTTCCTTCTACCTACCATTTCTTCATCAAATCAATTGGTTTGGTTTTGTGTGGAAGTCATTTGGCATTTTTTTTAAAAAGGACTTCAAAAAATAGAATATTGCTTTCAAGACAAAATCCAGAAAGAAGAGCACTCTATAACCTTAAATAGTGAGGACTCTCCACTCTAGGCTTGGGGGGCCTTTTTCTTCCAGGTGGGTTATTTTGTTGTTTTGTTGTTTGATTGTTTTATTCAAATAGAGTTTTACCCCATTCATGTAGAAGATACTACGGTGACTCCTTCCTTTTCTCTGTAAAGGATACCATACAGTTTATTGGTATTTCCTTTCACAGAATCCTAAAATGTTAGAGCTACAAAGGGATATTCTGGTAGAATGTTAGAGTAACTAAGTCTTTTAGAAATAATTGCTTTTTCTCTTTAAAAAATAAAAATTAATGTAATATGCCCTTATAACCATTTTTTAAAAATTATAAAATTCAAATAAGTAACAAAAAACTTGAACATCCCAAATTAAAAAAAGACAGAATTGTTTTTTTGTTTTTTAAGACTTTATTTATTTATTTTTAGAGAGGGGAAGGGAGGGAGATAAGGAAACATCAATATGTGGTTGTCTCTAGCGCGCCCCCTACTGGGAACCTGATCCACAACCCAGGCATGTGCCCTAGATTGGGAATCAAACCGGTGACCCTTCAGTTCTCAGGCCCGCACTCAATCCACTGAGCCATACCAGCTGGGGAAAACAGATAGAATGTTTTTAACACCCGCAGTATAGCCTTCTAGATTGTGTATGTGTAACTTTAACAATAAAATGCATTATACCATTTTATAAACTACCTTTTTTCATCTTTACATCATGGGCATATTTCTGGAATGTCAGCTTTTCTTCAATAACACTTTTGACTATTCCATTGTCATGATGTACAATGATTTATTTAAGCAATACCCTATTTTGAGACATTCATTTCCAGTGTTTCAGTGAACATCCTCTTTGTTATATCCTTGTTTCTTCAGTATGAAGTATAAAAATTCGTATCGGGTAGATGGGAGGGTAAAGGTTGATGAGTTTACACTCTTGAACTCTTGCTAATCCTGTACATTATCATTTGGAAAACATTTATCAATTCGATAAGTAAAAAGGAGCTTTTATTGTAATGTATTCCTTTAATTACGAATAAGGTTGAGTTTTCTTCATATGCTTATAGTGTTGATAATTCCTTATTGGTTACTCACTTTTTAACTAAATCAAGTGTTATTTAATTATTAAAGATAGTAATTCTGTCATAATGTTGCACATATTCTCGGTTTTGATATTTGTTTTATAATGGATTTGTTTTTAATGTCCACAAGTTTTTCATTTAAAAAAATCTTAGTATTTATTTATTTGTATATTTTGTTAATTATACTATCACAGTTGTCTCATTTTTCTCTCCCCTTTATCCTCTCCGCCCTGTACCCCATCCCATCATCCTCATGTTAGAAACTAAGCAGGTCAAAACTCCCATGCTGATCAAGTTTTCCATTCTTATATAGTGAGGCGTACCAGCCTTTCCTTTGTAGTTTATACTTTACACATCTCACTACAAGGCAGGCAGTTCTAAGGGCCAAGGAGATGTGCCTACCTAGTATTCCTGCGTGTTCCTTCTAGACCATACTCCAGGTACTTGGAAGCTGAGAATTCCCTGCTCAGTCTGCCTCCAGGGCTTTCAAGGGCATCTTTCCTGGGTCTTTCCTCCTAAGTGAGGGGGACTGTGCCACAGGAGTGTGCCACCCCTATGTCTAAGGGGTTGTTATTTGGTGGGAGAAATGTGTGGGTGGAGCTTGGATATGTTGATTGAGTAGTCTGTGGTGCATACATGTCCAAGACTCCTAGTCACTTAGGAAGGAGTGGGATCAGCTGGGAGGGGGGAAAAGAAGAGGATTGTGAGTTTACATTTCTGTTCTTACCTTGCAGATGTCAGGGATGGACCTGTTTCTCATGGTAATGGTTATTATTTTAATTATATTTAAATTTTGAATCCATCTTGCATTTCCTTTGGGATGAGCTAGAAGGTCAAAACCAACTTTTACCCCCAAATGTCACCCCCTTTAGATTTATAGATGCAGAAACTGAGCCTTAGGTTGTAATTTATTCAGAGTCACTGGGCTGGCTAGTGTGAGAGCTGTCTCTTAGGACTGACAGGCTAAGCGTTCATTCCTTTAGGTAGATAGACCTAGGCTTGACTCTTGGGTCTGGTACTAACTGGCCTTTCACATGTTATATAGGACAGGTCTCTGATTAATTAGAGGATCCTACCCACCCACGTACCCTGCCCTTTTGCTCAGCCAGCTGCATTTTACAGGTTCTGTACCTTGTGGTCAAGTTTAGACCCCATCCTGAGTGCTGCAGGCTGACTCTTGCCTCTGTTTATAAAACAGTCAAAACTCTACAGCCCTGTGTCACAACCTTTGCTCTTTAAGATCCAGCTAGAACCCAGCAAATGGGAACACAAAAGTCTGTAGGAACCCAACAAAGTACTTTTATTTTACAAAGTTTGCATGTTTTTTTTCTTAAACCTTCTGACCAGCTGTTCGGTCACCCCACCTCTACTCCCCGGAGGTGCCATAAGCATAGCCATTGGTAAAAGTCTGAGATAATTTGGCTGCTTCTGAACACAGATTGCTTATTATGTTGACCTTAGTTTATTTTTCTCTGATTTATTTTTCAGAAATTCATCTAGATTTGACTCAATATTTTATCTTCTGTTTCTACTTTTAATCACGTACTGCATACTCCAAATGTAATTCAACGTAGCAACTATTACACTGACTTTCAACATGGCAGTTTTCTTTCTTTTTTAAATCTTTAATGAAGGAAAGCCCTACTCTATTTCACCAGAGATAGAAATTTTAACTTATGTGGTTCAAGTAGAGAAAACTTGTTAATTAAAACTGTCAAAGTGTAGTGAGCTTTGCGATTTTAATATATGTTGCATCCATTGATGGGGGCAGGGGTTGTCATAGAAAATTCTTCACAACTACTTTTGTGATTGAGTTATGATGACACTAATCTTTTAGATCTTCAAACTGCAAATTTTGGTGAAGCGAGAGCTTAGCCGGATGTCTAGAGAGCTCTACCACTATCTCCAAGGCCTGTCTTAGCTCTTGCGGCTTTATGCTGTTGCCTTCACTCTCAACCTGCGATAGGGCCTTAGAGCTCATATTTTTGTTTGTTTTGCATTGTTTTATTTGTTTTCAGTTTAGGGGTGAGATAGATATAAAAGGCAATAGCACAGTTTTTAGTTAATATGCACATTACCTTATGCTTTTTTTCCCTATAAATCTAGGATAAGACTGAAATTGTAGAAATATGGTCAAAATACTCTGCACAATAAAGCAAAGGAGAGCAGAGATATAAGGGAATAACATAAACAGCCACTATAAGACTAAAAATATATGCATAAGGTTTTGATAGCATGATCCTACCTTCCTAGTAAACTATACATTTAAAAAATGTTATTTGGGGTGGGGGGCAGGGACTAGAGCAACACTTCTTCCAGAAGAAGTGTCTTCAGTCCAAACTAGCCTTTCGTCCAAGATTCCTAGAATCCTGTTATATTACATTTTATCTAATACAGCCTCTGCCTCAGCCTGGCAGTTCACTCACCCTGCAGTGGCCTTACTGGGTGATCATTCCAGTTATTCCACAATTAGTGCTTCTGGAGTGGGGCGGCCTGAATCTGACACTTGACTAGCTGTAGTTATAGCTTTGGGCAGATTATTTAACCCCTCTGTGCATTAGTTCTCTCATCTATGAAATGGGGATAATGGCACTTACCGCACAGGACTGTTGTGATGTTAAAATCAGGTAATATGATAAACGTGTAGTACTCATTATGTCTACTAGCACATTATTGTTGCTCTTACCACTATTGACATTCCATTTTCATGAAGATCGAAATATTTGAAAATGTTTATTTTGAGCTGAAATCTGTCTCTTTGTAATCTCTAACCATTGTGCTGCACAGGAAAAAGAAAATTTTTAGCCCTTTCTCTACTTACCAGCCTTTCAGATACAGGACATGTAAGGATACAATTATGAAAGCATGTTGTAGATTATAAAGTGCCATGCTACCTCCGATGGAGTATTTAATATTATCATTATATCATGGTCTATATTATAATTATTATCTAATTTATTCCTTCTACTTGCCACATCTTATCTTTTCAGGCTAATTATCTTGTATCCCTTCTAGTGTTTTTCATATAACAGGATTTCTAGAAACTGAACCATATTAGTTGCCTTACTTGGGATATACTCTAGTTTATTTATGTCTCCTTTAAAACATATCCCCTAGGACTTGCAGTCAGACTAGTGCAGGGTACAATGATAATATAATATTTACCTCCACCCTCCTTTAAAATTATATGTACTTTGTTAATGAAATATTGTGTCCGTTTGAGGGAATATTGTCATTCTGTTGGCTAATGGGCCTCTTCAGATGAATTCCCACTAAACTTGTTGAACCTTCTGAAACTTGCATTCACTTATTTTTTCACCAATATTTTTTAAGTCCTCTTATTTTTGTGTCAGGTGCTGTGCTGTGTACCGGGGCTACAATGGTGGGTTCTACCTTTGTCTCTATTACATTTCAGTCCCTAGTCCAGCCTGTTGATATTTTTGGATTCTAGTTCTATTTGAAAACAGCTTGGCTGTGTCTCTATGTTTTATGTCATTGATAAACCTGACGAACGTGCTTTGTCTTCTCCAACTTGTTGGGTTAAAAATGGTATTTTAGAAGTACCAAGTACAGAATCCTGAGATAGGCAACTAGATCTCTACTTGTTAGGCTGACATTGATCCATTAATTAGTGCTCTTTAAAAAAAACCACAAACCTTTTTACTTTGAAAAATTATAGATTCAGAGGATTTTGTAAAGAAATGTACAGAGAAGTTCCATGCATCCTTCCTCTAACATCTCCCAAGGATAGTACATTATAAAAACCAAGATATTGACATCAGTACAATCCACAGAGTTTAAATTAGATTGTGTATGTGTGTGTATAGCTCGATGAAGTTTTATCACATGTGTGGCTTCGTGTAACCATCACCATGATCAAGATAACTCTGCCAACACTAGAAGACTCTCTTGTTCTTCCTTGTTATAGCCACATCACTTCCTTCTCCGCATGCCTACCTCCTAGCAACTGTTCTCCATCTTTATATTATTTCTTGAAAGTCACACAAAAGGAATCACGCATTTTGTATCCTTTTATATTGACTTTTTTCACTCATCATAATTTCCTTGAGGGTCATCCAAGTTGTTACATTTAATATTTCCTTTTTATCGCTGAGTAGCATTCCATTAGCGTTCTGTTTAAGTATGGCTATTCAATCAATGATAAATCAACTTGTATAACAGTGTGGGACACATCTTACTGTCTCATGTGAATATATTCTATAGGGAAAATGTGTTCAATAACTTAAAACTCAATGACACTTAGTGGCATTATTTCAATCTGCAAGTCTTACTACCTGATCATTACTCATAACCATCAGTTTAATATTCCATTGTAATCTGTTTTTCCATCAAGATCAGTAGCCTTGATTTCTGAGCTGTTTTAGGAATGTCTGGCTTTTGGAAATTGGGCTGTTGTAGTTGGTCTGTATTTCTCAGAGACTACCAGTAGTGACTTCTCAATAGGAATATTGGTTACCTCTATACCATAAAATATCCTAGATGTGGGTTCACAGATACAAATTCATTTTAAATTGCTTGCCATTTTCAATATCTCAGTATCTGTTGGGCTCTGACAAACTGTTATTCACATTTGTGCTACTGTTGCCAATTTGAAAATTATCCTTATCATTTAAGAGGGAGTAGAAATAGGATCCAAGTCATCCCACTGGTGTTTTTCCTTGCTCACTTGCTCTCTTTCTCACCTGTTCACATATATCTTCTACTTAGGGTCAGTGATCTTACCTTGAAAAATCTGAGCTTGCTATAACTTCATTAATTTCTGTGGCCTACCGGTGTGTTTCCTGTGTAGCTACATTGTGTGGTTTAGTCATTTCTCCTTTTTTTCCTCAAGATCATGGGGAATTGATGGTATTATGAGAATTTTTTTCCAAAAATCTTTTTTTAAATTCCTCAAACAGTAGTCCACTTAAGAGTCAGTATGGTGTCTTGTGGAAACTTTCATTCCTAATATCTGGGGAATATTTTTGTACCTATCACTTTTTTAGTCCTTGGTCATTACCCAATAGTACATAAGATGACATGGCCATATTTCCTAAAGTTTCTTTCACTTCTACTTTTGCCAATCAGTTCTCCTTTCTTGGTCAAACACAGACAGAGTTGTAGTTCCTCTCACTGCTTCCTCAGCACTCTAAAGGATCAAATTTCCCTCTTGTAAGTTCAGCACAGTCCTTCCCTTTTGATACATATTGTTTCCTGGCTGACACTCCCTTCTCAGATCTCCTATGCCCTCCAGAACACCTGTTCTTTCATTAAGACAATGTCCACATGGTCTCGACATTGTTCTAGAACTCTTTGCTTTGTTGACATTTTCTTCACTGCCCTCTTAAATGGAAACTGCTCATTTCCCCATAATTCCTCAGTCTCAAATTTAGCTTCTGGTGCCAGGTGTTCAACAATTTTCCTTTCCCCTTACTCTTTAATATGCATATCATGGGGTGGTATACCAACTCTCTTCATTGGCATAGACCCGTCTCTGGGTTACTTACATTCTTTGAGACCTCTGGCACCTAGCTCAGTATTTTGTGCTATTCTGACTTCTGCCATCATCCTAGACCATGTCATCAAAATCTCCAGCATAACACTTCCTCTACTTCCAGCAATATGACCTTCATGTTTGCTCAGCTTCAGCAACTTCTTTATATGGGCCACACTCTGGGCCTTGTCACCAGCTGGAACTATTCTACTTGTGATATTTCAAACTCTGAAATTCTGCTTTTCAACTAATACCTCTAGTCTTCCACATCCCCTATTCCTTTACTCCCACAGAACCTCAGCACCCTTATTGACACTTTAAGTCCCTTCTCTTTTCTTCCTGATTTCAGTCCTGTCCTGCTTCTGTGGTCTTTCCCACTCACCCAGCCATTTCCCACCCCTCACTGAACCCTGCTAGCCATTTGATATTAATTGCCACTAGTATCCTCAGTTCCCTCATGTCCCTCTTATCCCCCTGCACCTGCCCTGCCAATCCCCAAACCTAGATGGACTTTAGCATCTGTTTCCATCTATCCTATTCCCAGGCTTCCAAGTAGTACTTGGGAAAATCATCTCACCATGGAGATTATATCCATGACCAGACTGTGATTTCTGACCACAGCTGGATCCTCAATGGCTGCTCAGTAATCCTTTTTTACACATTCTTGGTTGGTTCCTTTTCCAATTTCCCACAGCATCTGTTCCATTTTCTTAGCATGCCCCTCTGGTGCCCTAATTTAGCCTTCCCTATTCCTACGTACCTTCAGAAGATAATCTAGTTACATACTTCCCTGAAAAGGTAGAGCCCAGTGGTCACAAACTCTGTCTTTCCCTCAAAACATTTATTTTCATGGCTACTTTTATCTTCATTCTTTTTGTACCATCTCTTCTAAGGCTAACCTGTCTTTTTCTTTTTAACTATCCTCCAGTGCCTCCTTTAAAGTATTGTGATTTTTATTTTAATCACTCCTTTCTCTCTTGTATTTTTAGTATTTTTCTCAAAGAGTTCTTTTTCTTTTGCCTGCAAACATATCCAAGAATCCCTTTTTAACCTCCTCCCCACAAATCTTATTTTAATCCTGTCATTCTCACCTATTAATGGGATATCTTTTTCCTTCATTTTATCTGAAAATGTCTTGAAAGAGCCATTTATACTTCCTCATCTTTGTCTTCAACTCATGAACTCTGGCTTGTGAACCCTTCCCTCTAGTAAAAACTTAACTTTCATAGGTCAGCATTGATTTCAAAATTCAGATTGGATGGATTGGATGTCTTGAGATACAGAAAACAGAGGAGGGAAGGACTGTGTGTGTGTGCATGCATGCGTATGTGCACACAGGATTGCCCATGTTTGTTTAGAGGGGAAAAGAAGTATGATGGAGAGGATACAGAATTCAATACTATGCCTTTCTTCTGTTTCAGGGAAGTTCATTGCATCAAATTCCCCAGCCCTCAAACCATATACTTCACTGAGAAGATGATCAACAAATGAAAAGTTTCTTGTTCTTTGCTTCTCTCTCCAGTCTCAAGGGAAAGGGTTGTTCAAATATGGCTTGTTTGTTTTGGCTTCCGTCCTTTTACACAAGTCATCCTGCTCTACCCAGAATCACTTGCTCTCACCCCTCTACCTCACCCCAAC